>JAQIXT010000710.1:0-25959 GCA_034700445.1 Stenotaenia linearis | reverse complement strand
CGCAGGCGCTAGAATACAATAGAAAACACGTCTCGACACCTGGCGCCGATTATACTAAACACAAAAACTCAACACATTGTCCATCTGAAAACACAAAATTGTGTTAAATCGAATAAATACCGGAATTTTTCCAAACAACAGGTAAAAGAAAAACAACCAAAATGTCTGATCGAAACATTTATAAATAAAGAAACACCGAACTATACGTGGAAAAATGTGTAAAACGGTGTGAAATGAAGATAAAAGGGGAGAGGACTTGAGTTTGGCTGTCAGGACTGTTCCAGTAGAAGAGGAAGGTGTTGCCGATTTGGTGAGTATTTTTGGGTATTTTTAGTGATTATATGCATAATAATATCATTTATTCCTAGGTTGTGGCGACTCATTTTTGGGCTTTATGAATTTATAAACATTTGTGCACAGGCTTATTGTTACACTGGGAATATCGTGGTTCTTCATACACCGTGTAAAGTTTGCTTATTATTACACTGGGCTGAAATTTCCCTCCGAAGGAAGGGAATTTCCGAAAAATCACTGACCTCGGCCAGGTGTGAACCTGGAACTCTTGGGCCCAGAGGTGAGCGCGTTTACCACTGGTCTACCGGCACTCAGCAAAGAAGGAAACACGTTTTTATGTAAAAGAAATGTAACAATCAATTACGTAATGATACTTGCAAACACTTGTCATAAAACTAAATTTTGTTTAGTGAATGCGAGATTTGAAAGATTTAAGATATTCAAGGATATTAATCAAAAGAAAACTGGAACCAGACATAACTTCCCTATACTACAGATCTGTAAATTTCTCTGCATTGCAGTGTCGTTGTCCGCGCCCAATTGGTTAGCTTTAATGGATTATTTAGATTTCCTTAAAATATCAGTTATCTACAATTTTTAAGCCAAGCTACAGATTTTGCGAATTATTATATTGGTAATCTAAGCACTAAATAGTATTACTACTTGAGAAATAAAATAAAAATGAATTATCGTGTGTGACTGTTTTCTAATCAATCAGAATCAATTATTTTGATGTGTTACACAATTTTACTTAAATTCAGAAGATTTCAGTGAAGTTCGGGTCAATTTACTAATTGTTCGGGTCAATTAGTAAATTGACCCGAACTTCACTGCAGTGTACATGTCAAAACTCATTTTTTATCAACTGCATAATTAATTTAAAATTACACCATAACCAGCTTAAGATACATAGAAATGACCATTAAAGATAAGCAAATCTACAATACAGTATATACTGTACAGAACCTTAATAAATTTCCATTGGTCCATTTATAAAAATAGACACTATAATCGTTTATGTGACATTTACAGCACGACTTAATCAAATTAATGAACTAAAAATAATTAACAAATTTAACTTTTATTTCAACAAGTTGGAAATATTTATGTACAAATATTAATAATTGTCCAAACCTCAATTTCTGATGGAAAATGTATAATAAGTCGACTGGCACTATAAGCTCCATCCACCCTCAGTAGACACCACTCATCCACAGATGTTTACTAGATTTCACCTATCTTTAGACTCAATCTTGTTATTACTCCTTGTAGCTGGATGTTGAATAGTGTTTTGACTTTTCTTCATTTCTTCCTGTTTTTTGTCTATTTCGTTGCATTTTCTATTAGAAAGCTCAGATTTTTGTTCCGGCACTTGTGATTCGAAGTCTTTGCATATTAAGTTGTTATGCTTTATGCTTTTTCCTCCGTTCTCTCTCCCTGTCGAATTCCTCCATTAATTTCTTTCTGCGGGCCTCTTCGTTTCCTAATTGTTCTTTCAAACGATTTATATTCAGTCGACGAATATCGTTAGCACACATTTCCGGTGTCACTTCCGCGCCGAGGTGTTTCGCCCAATCTCTTAAATTTTCGAGAATTTTATCTGACGAAACAACATTTTCCAGTTTCACCTTTTCCTCTGATGACTTTTTATCGAACTGGTTTTTGCTGTCGGCCGAATTTGATTCAACTTTGACCCATCTTTGTTCCACTTCGGGCGATAAAGACGAAATCTGTGTCTCGGAATCGTGGCCTTTTGGTAATTGAAAGTTCGTGTCCTGATATTCTTGTTCCACTGTTATTTCAGTGGATTGTCCGGCATGGCTAGAATAATCCGAACAGCCAGTTTCTTTACTTTCTTTCTTTTCAAAGGGCATTAAGTTCGTGTCCTTATATTCTCGTCTGCCGCGTCTTAATTGCCCCCCACGTCCAAATCGTCTGCCATCGGGTGCATAAACGGGTGCATATTGGCCAACAGGTACATATTGGCCATCGGGTGCATAAACGGGTGCATATTGGCCAGCAGGTCCATATTGGCCAACAGGTCCATATTGGCCAACAGGTCCATATTGGCCAACAGGTCCATATTGGCCATATTGGCCAGCAGGTCCATATTGGCCAACAGGTCCATATTGGCCAGCAGGTCCACATTGGCCAACAGCTCCACATTGGCCAACAGCTCCATATTGGCCAACAGGTCCATATTGGCCAGCAGTTCCATATTGGCCAACAGGTCCATATTGGCCAACAGCTCCACATTGGCCAACAGCTCCATATTGGCCAACAGGTCCATATTGGCCAGCAGTTCCACATTGGCCAACAGGTCCATATTGGCCAACAGTTCCATATTGGCCAACAGGTCCATATTGGCCAACAGCTCCACATTGGCCAACAGGTCCATGTTGGCCAACAGGTACATATTGGCCAACGAGTGCAAGTTGTCCGCTGCATAAATATCCAGTTTCAGGTGCTGACATTTTTAAACTAAATAGGAGATTCGACAGTACCTACTGGGTTCAATGCCTTATATAGGTGTTGGGAATGGGGTGGGGTTTGGAAGTATCACGTGACATGTGTCAAAATGTCAGTTTTTCGGACATTTGACCTTATTGGGTGATTATTTTCTTGTTTTTGATACTTAAAATGGCCTCCTCCATCCTGTTATAGCCACTCCTAAGAATTCCTCTCCACAAGTATTTTCACTTTAGTTTTCCTTAACGTTTTCTAAACGACAATTTTATTCAACATTTTGTACATACTAATTGTTTCATAAAATATATTATAACTGTCCATATCTTGATATTTGTCAATAATTAATTAATTCCAGCTTAGGATAGATAGAAATGGCCATTAAAGATAAAGAAATCTAAACTTAATAATAGAGAACCTTATGAAATAGGCACCCTATTATCCTTTATGTAAGACAGGCCTTAATACCTAGCTTATTATAGATCAATAATATTTAATGTAAAAAAATGACGCCTTTATTTCAAGTTGTAAATATTAACATAACACCGATGGCACCGTGATTGTAGACGTACGTGATGTGCCGTCACACTCATTATTGCGTCCAGAAAATTCTTTACGCACTTGATCGTAAGATTCCACTTCACTTCTGTTTCCTCTAAACTCAATTTCATCTTCCATTGTCTTTCGAAGTATCACAACGTCCGGAAACCTAAATGTCGACGGTTTATGAAATCCTCTCATCTCATAAGCACTGTGCAAAGCAATTGTCCAAGTTGCGAAAGCACGAACTCGACTTGAAAATGTGGAAGGGGAAACGGTTAACACCGCAAGATCCACAAGTCTTTTGTTATAAGCCGAGAAATTAAAATAATCCATCATTTCTTCCGCGATGATTTCCAATTGTTCTTCTACGTATTGCAACTGATGTTGCTGATACTCGTCTAAATTTTTGGCGTATTTTTGAGCGAATGACAAATCTATTCTGAATTCATCTAACAAAGCATATTGTATTTGTAAATTGTCTCTATTACTGTCGTAGAGTTTAATAATTTCGTCAAAAGCTCGTGGTTTCTTTCGATTACTTGAGTGTTCATCAGTTAGATCTTCTTCAGCTTTTCTTTTTCTTGAGATTTGTTGCTCTTTTTCCTGTCGTTTATCGTTTGTTTGTGACGATTTTTGATTGTTGTTACTACTTGTAGCTGGATGTTGAATAGTGACATTGTTTTGACTTTTCTTCATTTCATCCTGTTTCTCGTCTAATTCGTTGCATTTTCTATTAGAGAGCTCAGATTTTGGTTCCGGCACTTGTGAATCGAAGTCTTTATCCATTAAGTTCTTTTGCGTTTTCCTCCGTTCTCGTTCCTTGTCGAATTCCTCCATTAATTTCTTTCTGTGGGCCTCTTCGTTTTCCAATAGTTCATTCAAACGATTTTTATTCAATCGACGAATGTCGTTAGCGCACATTTCCGGCGTCACTACCACGCCGAGATGTTCCGCCCATTCTCTTAAATTTTCCAGAATTTTATCTGAAGAAACAACTTTGCGTGCCGGTACGTATTCAGTTCTTGGAGAAATTTTTTCCAGTTTCACCTTTTTCTCTAATGACTTGTCGAACTGGCTTTTGTTGTCTGTCGAATTTGATTTACCTTTGATCCGTCTTTGTTCCATTTCAGGCGACAACGACGAAGCCATGGTAACGGGATCGTGACCACATGGTAATTGCAAGTCCGCGTTCGGGTATTCCTGTTTCACTATTTTTACAAGAAAATATTATATTTGTATACGTTATTGTAATTAAAATGTAACCTTGCTGAACCCTCGTGTCCATCCAACTGCTTTCTTTGTTTTCTTCCTTTCCTAAGGGCATCTTCTTTGCGTGATTTGAAATTAAATATTCTAATCTGCGTATTCAGTAAAGATGTAGTGAAGACTTCGGTGTCATGCGTTAAACAGACGTGTGGATAGGGAAATGTGCTGTGCAATGTCCGCAAATGCAAATCAAGATCGGTTCGACATGAAGAAGAAATGTGCACGTCTGTCGTCACACGTCACATGTCACTTCATCTTCGCACCAATGTCTAACCATTACGTCAGCCGTTTTTTGACGGGGGGTAAAAGGTGTGACCGTTGCGACCTCTGGTTTCTGACCTCAAATTGTATTCTCCAATAAATTTTGGATCTATAAAAATTCAATGAAATAAAGACCTGCACTGCTCACTAATATTAAATTCTTCACAAATTCTACAATTTATCAACAACAACAAAATCAAAAAGGCCAATATGCAAATAGCGCAAACAAAATGCATGCAAACATTTTAAAACTTATATCATCAATTTTTATTATTTTATATGACAAGTTCGATTAAATATTAAATTTTGATCAACTTTAATCAACTTTGAGTTTTAAAATCTTGATAACTTCTATATAATTTTTTTTTGTCACATTGTATCATTGTTTAGCTGAATTCATGCAAGCAGTATTGCAAAGAAAATGGAATGCAACAAATATACTCAATACCAAATGAATAAAATAATTTTATCCAAAATCGAGTACCGGGCAACAAAAAAATTAAAAAAGAAATCAAACATTACATAAATTGTTATCATAAAAAAAATAATAAAAATCAATCATCCCATGAATAGTCAACATCAGTAAGGCCAAGTTTCTGTCAACACTTTTCCATCTTCCAAACTTCCACTTTTATCTCAAATGCGTAAAGCTATTCGATTGTCCACGAAAGCGTGAACTCGACTTGAAAACGTGGCAGGAGAAATGATTAATTCTAATTCCGCAAGTACTTTGAGTCTTTTATTATGACCTGAGGAATGAGAACAATCTGTCGTTGCTTTCTAGATGATTTTCTATTCTTCTTGTACGCAATTCAGCTGGTATTGCTGATACTCGTCCAATTTCTTACTGTGTCGATGTGCGAATGACAAATAATTATAAGAAGTTTGATATTTAAAACTCGTAATGTATCAAATCTGAAATCCAACCTGGGTAGTTTGTTGTTTTTGTGGGAGGGTTAAAATTGTCTTCTGTCTGACTGCTTTCTCCAATTTCTTTCTCTCCTCAGAGCACTTTTACATTTACAGTAACTTGATTTAACAATAAATGAAGATAATAATCTATCGCGTCTAAATTACATAGAGAAACTTGCAGGTGTGTCTTAAATAACGAAATACAATTAAAAATGTACTGACTTACGCGGTGTGTGTAACCCGTAAGGTGGCTTTTGATCCACCTCTAATTCACTTTGATGACTTTAATTAACCCTGAAGCGCAAAATTTTAAATTTTAAATTTTGTTCTTCATAATTAATTAAAGTCAACAAAGTCAGTTTGATGCTATTTATTTATTCGTTCTATTTCTTATTGTTATAATTTAATGTAACTCGAAATAAAAAACATCTGTAATACAAAAATCTTTCTGAATTTTGATTTTTAATCATTATAAGAGCGCAATATTTTTATTAACTGGATAATATGATTTAAAATTAAATGTCCAACTTATAAAAGTTTAAATAATTCACATTGGACAACAGAAACTTTATGAGCTTTATTATCATTTATGCAGGATAGGACATTACTTAAGCATTGTCTTAATATCCAATACAGGTTATTATAAATATAATTATTAATGAATTAAAAATAATTTTAAAATTTCCACTTTTATTTCAACAAAATTTTTACTTGATCGTAAGATTACACCTCTCTTCTGTCTCCTTTAGAGTAAATCTCATCTTCCATTCTCTTTCGAAGCAGCACAACGTTCGGAAATTTAAATTTCCACGGTCTTAGAATTCCTCTCTTCTCAAATGCATTGTGCAAAGCAATTGTCCAAGTTGCGAAAGCATGTACTCGACTTGAAATTGTGGAAGGGGAAACGATTAACTCCGCAAGATCTTTAAGCCTTTTGTTATAATATCTGAATTTAAAATCACCTATCATTTTTTCCGCAATGATTTCCAATTGTTTTTGTACGTATTGCAACTGATGTTGCTGATACTCGTCTAAATTTTTGGCATATTTTTGAGCGAATGACAAATCTATTCTGAATTCATCTAACAAAGCATATTGTATTTGCAAATTGTCTCTATCACTGTCGTAGAGTTTAATAATTTCGTCAAAAGCTCGTGGTTTCTTTCGATTATTTGAGTGTTCATCAGTTAGATCTTCTTCAGCTTTTCTTTTTCTTGAGATTTGTTGCTCTTTTTCCTGTCGTTTATCGTTTGTTTGTGACGATTTTTGCTTGTTGTTACTGCTTGTAGCTGGATGTTGAATAGTGACATTGTTTTGACTTTTCTTCATTTCTTCCTGTTTCTCGTCTAATCCGTTGCATTTTCTATTAGAAAGCTGAGATTTTTGTTCCGGCACGTGTGAACCGAAGTCTTTGCACATTAAGTTCTTTTTGTTTTTCCTTCGTTCTCTTTCTTTGTCGAATTCCTCCATTAATCTCTTTCTGTGGGCCTCTTCGTTTTCCAATAGGTCTTTCAAACTATTTATAATCAATCGACGAATGTCGTTAGCGCACATTTCCGGCGTCACTACCACGCCGAGATGTTTCGCCCATTCTCTTAAATTTTCCAGAATTTTATCTGAAGAAACAACTTTGCGTGCCGGCACGTATTCAGTTCTTGGAGAAATTTTTTCCAGTTTCACCTTTTCCTCTAATGACTTTTTGTCGAACTGGTTTTTGCTGTCTGTCGAATTTGATTCACCTTTGATCCGTCTTTGTTCCATTTCAGGTGACAACGCTCGAAATCTGTGTCTCGCAATCGTGACCTTTTGGTAATTAGACTAAGTTTCAACCTCATATCATATATAGGTTTCCATTTCTAATAGTGAGTCACGTGATTGGTTCAAGTATGTGGTCACGTGATATTTCAGCCAGCCCCTAGTGCAGAAACTCATGTTCGAGAACAAAACTTAAATCCAATACAAATTATGCAATAGAGTGTAAGTAGCTAGAAAACACAGAAAGAAAAAAAAAACCTAATCAATTTCGCAAGATCCATGAGTCTGCTGCTGCCGTATAAAATTTAGAATAATCTGAATAATCTCTGTGACAATTTCAATTGTTTTTCTACGTATTTTAGTCGGTGTTGAAAGCACAATGTTCTGCTCGTGACACATCAGTTGCTAGCGTTAAGTAATTTGAATTGAATGAGTCAATTATTTCTGTTTTTGTTGTAAATCGTTTAATAATTCTCTCAAATTACTCCATCAAATTGATTTTTTAGCTGTCGTGGCTTTGTATACTTCTTGTGGACTGAGTTAAATCACTATCTAACTGCAATGGATAGAAAACCATGTGGTAATTAGGACAATATTAATGAGAATTAAATTTTTTTTTACTTACGTCATCGATTTGTATGAGTTTGTGTGACAAGTTCGAATAAATATTAAATTTTGATCGACTTTAATCAACGTCTTTGAGTTTTAAAATAATGATAACTTTTGTATAATTTTTTTTGTAAATAATCCAGATTTCAACATCATATCCGCAACATACAACGTAATTTTCAGTTAAATTAACTTGGCACATCAATAGTTGATGTGTGACGATCAGCAGATCCATAATTTCCGCATCATATTGTTTAGCTGAATTCATTCAAGCAGTATTGCAAAGAATGAACAACTGACCTAATTACAAAGAAAATGGAATGCAACAAATGTACAGTTATACACATCATAAATTAACAATACCAAACCAATAAAACAATTTTATCTAAAAATCGATTACAAGGCAACAGAAAAAAAAAAAAAAAAATCAAACATTACATAAATTGTTATCATAAAAAAAAAAATAAAAATCAATCATCCCATGAATAATCAACATCAGTATAAAAAACATCAGAATTCAAACTCAATCTTGATCTATCCAACACTCTACTTCTTGCATCAGGCAGCAAAGAAGTGAAAGTCCCAACTGAGGACAGAAAGTGACTTTGAGTCCAAGTTTCTCGATCAACACTTTCCCATCTACAGTCATTAAGTCCATATTCGACCCAGTAGAGTTGATCCAGAGCGAACTGGAGACTTTTTTGAATAGAACTGACCGTATCACTCAAATTCTTTACTTCTTGTATTCCCCTAGAAGCAAACTGGCGACTTTCTTTGAAACACTGTCGACCATCAGCAGCCGTTTGCACCAAAACTGATGAATTTCCACGTTCCAATTTAATATTTACCACCTCTTGATGTGTTGCTGTTGAATAATTAGTGCTGTAAATCTAGAAAAGAAATTAAAGCGCTGTATTTTAATGTTTAAATCAGTTACAGGGAGTAATAGTGCATTCATTTGAGACCAATCTCCTAATGATGTGATTATTAAATTAGAGTTCAATGGCAGTTGTAATTTTGTCCAGATTACTGTAGTAACACAATAGCTAGTATATTAGGAAATGCTTTGTTCATATGTTAATATACAAGTTTATATCACACATGAAGGTAAATAATAATTACTAGCCTTGAAGTAAATAATAACATATTGAAAAGACTAAGAAACATGACAAGATTAATTTATGTTTTTATGGAAGTGGTTTTTTTTTACATTAAATTTTAATGATAAATTTCAATAAATTGATTATTAAAACAAGAGCAAATCTAATTATATTGATTTTAGTGAACAAGGAACACAATTATCTCTTTTTTGCCAATTTATTGATTTACTGTTTATATGAGTCAACTGAAAGATAATAGAACAGCAAATGTAACTGAACTTACAGTTTTAATGGGTGTTTTTTCAATTTCATCTCTGCAATTGACATCAATTGACTTCTCATTTTCCAAATTCTCATTCTTCCTACAATACACATCAGACACAGTCTCGATATCTTCAGAACACTGCTTCACACATGGCAAACAGGTATTGGCAAGCTTATACTTAGTAGCTTTTAAAATGGATAGAAAACTCTTCTTCAACCTTGGAATCAGCATCACCTGTTCCCGTTCATTTCTCCTCTTCACAGGTACTGGTCTTTTGTTCTCCTTTTCCTTCCTTTCTTCGCTCACAGAATAAGCACTGCTCCACGTCATGTCAACCTGAGTCGCAAGAAACAACAGCTGCAAGGAATAATCTAAACTGGACATGATTTTATCCCTTGGCTCCACCGAAGAATCATCAACCATCACAAAAATATTTTTTCACAAATAAAAAAATTAAAAAAAAAAATTAAAAAAAATTCAATTGTGAGCACCAAAAATAGCACAGTAGAAACTTCCTGGCAAAAAGGTTAGAAAGGTTAGATAAATGCACACACTTTTCCCATCCAGCCTTCAGCGTCACAAGAACTGAAAGCATAGTCACTATACCTTTCGTGTTATTGTGAGCGTACACAACGAATATCCAGATTTCCGCTTGTGTTGTTCGGTTCTACGGCCCTGGTCTGTGCATATTGAAATGAGGCCAGCGATGCAAAAGCGACCAAGCACGGCACCCACGAACGGAAATGCTGATGACTAACCAAGCAAGTCCACTGTTGAGATTTTCAACTTCAACTTTATGTGCATCTTTTGATTAGCTTGGAGCAAAGGTTATTGTATCATCAAAAGCGAGTTGGGTTTACATAATGAATGATTTGTGTTTGAACTTGTTAAGTCACGGCTTGTATCGAAATTACGTTCAAGGTTGAACGACCAATTTTCTGTTTATTTATGAGAGATTTTGATTTTTTGATTTTTTGATAATTTTCGTTTTGTTGTTGAAATTGAAAGTCATTTTGGTGATGAAGGTTCAGTAACCTTAAAGGTATGAATAAGTCATTTTGTGAAGTATGTAACTGTTTTTAATTTGTACCTGGAACTGGAATAATGTGAGGTTGTTATCCAATGATGCTTGAATGGTGAGTCAAGGTTGCTGCTGAACAATGTTAAGAATTTATTTTCCTCAATAAACGTTTTGGTTTTGTTCTAATGCTCCAGGTGATTATGTTTGATTGATTGCTTGTAAAGACAATGTAAATAGAAAGTTCAAAAATATAAATGTTAATTTAAGACAATGTTTTTCTTTATGTGGTATTCATACAATTGTTATTGGATTCTTGTTTGGGTTGTGAAGTCATTTCTGTTGCCTTCATACCGCCCCAAACCAAATATAAGTGATTGTGTTGCAATTTATCAAGTACAGTATTTAATTATCGCATTTACTGGAATATAAGCCTTTTATGCGGCTTTTTCATGCCGCATTTTATTGATTGAGACCATTATTTATGATGAGCAGATTCTTAGTGTTAATTCTTTTTAATGGATTAAAGTTTGTAGGTGTAGACATTTTCATTTTGCAGATATTATATTATTAATTTTAACTGCCACAATATTGAAAATTATGTACCTATATTATGGTATATAATAACACAGCAATCTGTGTCTGTATAATTTTTATAAATTAGTTATAATGCACTTTTAATATTTTTTCCTAAAAATTAGTATTTTTAAAAAATGTATGTGGTCAAGGTCTAATCTAGAAAATAAAGCTAAATTTCAGCATTTTAAATCAATTTTTAAAATATTTTCTTCAAATGTTTATCACAGCTCATTTAAATTGCCACCTTTTCCAAAATAAATAAGAGAGTGCGCACGCGTGTAGTCTCGAACCCAGACCCAGAAGTGGCCGTACCTTACGTCGTCAGATTTTGAGCAATGAAGAAGGATGGAAAAAATGTCGATTGCATACACGGCACAAATTTCGCTAGCTCGTACTTGGAATTGTGAAGAAATTAAGTAAGTTCTTCTGAGAAAAAATA
Organism: Stenotaenia linearis; assembly: GCA_034700445.1. Taxonomy (NCBI): domain Eukaryota; kingdom Metazoa; phylum Arthropoda; class Chilopoda; order Geophilomorpha; family Geophilidae; genus Stenotaenia; species Stenotaenia linearis. The sequence continues at coordinate 14,452 of JAQIXT010000710.1, read as the reverse complement.
AGAAAATTAGTTAATTAAGTTACACTTATTATATTTCCTAATAGCATTTACCATGTGAAATAAATTTTTATTGACGAATTGCCTCGCGAAGGAATTGCAAGGTAAGAAATAGCGTAAACTAGTTTAATCGAAGAATTTTTGGTTCAGTCTTACAAATTTGTTAATAAATTTGTTTTTAAATTCATATCTATTTGACATTTATTAAACTTAATGATGAACTTTCATGATGTAAGGATTAAATGCAGGAAAATAAGATGATGGACCGTGTCTTCTCATAAATTAAATTGGCCTGGAATCTGATAATTATTAAATGCCAGTGCAATTTTCACTTTTTGACATCTTGGTTTTTTTCTCTGTCTTTTTAGCACTGTTTTTATATATCGCTTTCAACAGATAATAAAATTTATTTTATTTAGCAGGTGGAGGTATACGCAGGCACAAAGGATTCATCCATAGAGTCATAGATATACAACAGATGGACTGCAGACTGCAAAATGGCCCTTCGTGCATTATCGGATGTGGAGGTGTGAGAAAAAAAATAAAATAAAATAAAGCTATTTTAAAAAAAATATTAATATTTTAATTTTAGATCGCCAGTTGAGTTTTGCAAGCGCGACGACTTCGGAATTGCTCTTGAAGAAGTTCGATTGCGAGTCGCTGCGAGTACAGATGAACGCCGATTGGGGTCGTTTTATCTCCAGTTGGGGAAATGGCTTATTTTATTCAGCAACTAAAATTTACCGGATACGAATGGTGAGAAGCGAGTTTTCCTTGTATAAAGCTACTACATGAATTTTTAATAATTTTTAAGTAAATACAATCGAACTCTGTTAAAACAACAAGATTTTCTCGTAGTTTCTCAGCGTTTAGTTGTAACTGCAAAATTATTTATTAAAAATTATTTTATGTTTGTAATTATACTTTTTTTAAAGCAGGAGGTAAGAGAAATTTCCTACATTTTGAGCATACGGTGGTCCTTCTACTCTGCCATGCTATTTCTTTTCACTTTCTTGTTTTTCTTTTGTTGTCCCTCACCTCATTCGGAGGTATTGACTTATATCATGGCACTCATAATGTAAAAAAATGTAAATGTCTCTCTTCTCTACGACACTTAGTTCGAAGTGTCTATTTGTACATAGATTAAATTTTTGATATAATTTAAAAAGTTCCTAATTGTAATTTCAATTATTGTAATGTCATCAAAAATGTTTAAAAATCTTTGAAATTTTATAAATGTTTTGAAGAAAACTAATAAAATTATTTTATAAAATTTATAAGATGTACAATATTTTTTGGTGTATGCAAGAAAACGATTGTCCTAGCAATTAAAAAAATTATTAAAACTGGTTAATCTGATTAAGAACTCACTAAAATGGATCTGAATTGATTTTTAAAATTTCCAAACTATCCAAGACTCATCAAGTGTGCTTTAAACCGGCCTAAACAACTATATTTGTTTTGAATGATTCAAAACAAATACAGCCATAACAGATGTAGAGATGTATAGATGTATAGTAACAGCCATATCTCGCATAATAATTGATTTTGCAGACAATAGTACTTTGGAAATGCATGTACGGGCCAAAAGACCTGTGCGAGCGAAAAAGAATTATAAATTCACGTCTTTTTATTAACAAATAAATGGAATCTCAATGACATTTCTCATCGACACAACTCACAAATTCCTCAAGCATAAAGCATAAAGCTACTTTTACTCAAATACTTTGAATGTTAAAGGATTTACGCCAGATTTAGATTACAGACTCATGACAATGAGAAGATCTAGAGAAGAAATCTGTTGGATTAAAACGATATTCAAGTATCGACTGGTTCAACTGAAAACCAGGTAAAATTATATTGGGTAAAATTGGGAACAAAAAGCATCTTTTTTGAGTTTATCCGATGGTTTTGTGCACACAAGCAATCAATTTTTCAGAAATAAGTGCCAAAATGATATCTTGAATTGATATCACGAACTTACTTCTTCACGGATAACGTGATAATGACATATTATCACGTTATCCCTTATTCTGTTTCATATAAATAAATTGGAAACAAACAATTTCATATTTCATATTTATTCAACTTCAATTTCAAATTTCCCTCTCATTTCCCACACTCCACCGCACGAACAAAGCAACAATCGCTTCCGCCCTCTACAGCCTCAACTGCAACTTCCAACAAGCAAGAAGGCGAGCTAGAATTTTGGACTCGTGAATCATCACTGATGTGTCAAAATGAGATAGTCTGAAAGTTATGGCAGATGAAGATACCGTGATTGAAGGAGTTGGAAACGAAGTTCTCTGGGGTTTAACCCTAGTTCTTGCCATTTTAGCACCGTTTTTGTATATCGCTTTCAAACGGTAAACATTTCTTATCCAGATTAGATTATAAAATAATGTATTTTGTTTAACAGATGGAGGTGTAGGCAGGCTCAAAGGATCCATCCAGAGAGCGCACGAGTTGTAGCAGATACACGCGAGATTTTAAGAAGACGAACAGAGGAAAATTTACCGAGCGACGCAAACGGTTCGGTAATGAGAGTCCGAAGCAACGATAACGAAATTCAGTGTCCCGTGTGTTTGGGAGACGCTGTGTATGCCATCGAGACGAATTGTGGACATACTTTTTGTGGTAAAATGATTTTGAAGTGTTTTTATTCAGTTTTGGTTAATTTGAGGATTTTTTTCGAGGTCAATGTATGATAACGTATTGGAGACATGGTACGTGGCTAGGCGCAGTCCGGTGCCCTGTGTGTCGTCAGCAGGTAATGGAAAATGTGGGAATGATGTGATTGATGTTATCAATCGTTTAATGTCGTTTATCAGGCTATTGTAATTGCTGGTTATCTTTTTGTTGTCGTAGTATAACTGCTGGCAATGAAATTGGTTCAAAGTGAATTTTAGGTAGATTTGTGAGGCAGAAAGATGAAAATAGTTTTAGAATTTACTAAATTGTTATAAACCACAATTTTCATAACTTCAATTATGACGCAAGATTTTAAAAAAAAATAATAAATAATTTTTTTACTGTGAAAACTAATTTTCAAGTAATAATTCGATTTTTGATTAGTTTTTTGACTAAAATATTTTAAACAAAATATACGGTACTTTATTAATATCGAATACTACTAGAATGGTCACAAAATAAACAAAATTTATCAAAAATCACTTTATTTGGAAATAGAAAATTAAAATAAACCAAATTTTTAATTTTTAATACAAACAGTTTGATTTTTTGATTATTTCACTCGAGTCCCAAAATATCTTCCACCGAGTAAAAATTCACAAAAAAATTAAAATCACTAAATTTTTATTTTCTTACATCACAGGTGACTATACTACTACAATGCTTCACGGAACGAGAACAAAACTCACAAGAAGAGCATGATATTGAAGAAAGAAACGCAGTTTTAAGCGACATCCACAACTACAACAGACGTTTTTCAGGGGAACCACGACCTGTAACAAAAAATTTTTTTAATTAAAAAATAGAAAATATTAAAATTTTTATTTGTATTTCCAGATTATAGATTACGTCCGTGATTTGCCCACTCTTCTACGGCATTTATGGACAGAATTTTTCTCCTTTGGTGGTTTAATGTACATGTTTCGCATCAGGATAATTTTGTGCTTTATCGCCGCATGCCTCTACCTTGTTTCTCCGTTGGACATAATTCCCGAAGCAATTTTCGGCATTTTGGGGCTTTTCGACGATATGTTCGTCTTTTTATTATTAGCTATTTATGTCAGTATTATTTATAGAAGATTTGTAACGACTCGAGCACATACTGCCATGAATACGTAGCGAATAATATTCTATTTAGTGATTCGATTACATTTGTTAATAAATTTGTTTTCAAAGGAAATAATGCTTGGGTTGCCCCTTTTCCTCGTTTTCGCAATAATATTAAAAATGCAATTGTTTTGTATGTGAATTATAAAATCATGTGTGGAGCTTGGAAATGGGACTTTTGTTATGTAAAAAAATTTAAAATTTTAAAAAAATGTAAATTTGTAATATATTTAAATAAATAAGTATATTTCGGAATTTTTAATGTATTTTTTTATTGAATAAACGATAACATCGGAGTTATTTATCACAGTTATTTTCATATATTAATTTTTGATGTTTGTTGTGGGTGAATGCAGCTGTGACGCATGAAATCTCAAATTTGTGGGATGAGCGCAAGGTAAGTATGATGAAATATGACGTCACGGCGGTGTTCCTAAATACTTTTCAGCGAGCGATTGCAACTAAGACAGTAATGGCGCCCAGTTGATATTTCAATTCACGATTTGGGATAAAAACGGCATTTCCTCGAAAAATATTCATCAAAACTTCTATTTAAGTAAGTAAACAATATCCTACATTATGTATTGATGACGTAATTTAAAGAAACGCAGAAATCAAGCGCAGAAATCGGTGTAAAATGTGTTGAAAATGGAGACACGAAATTGAGTTTCACAGGTACGGTCAAGGTGTTTATATAAAAAGGTCAGAAATTAACGGAAAAAAATTCCGTGATGGGTTTTAAATCAAACTAACACGTTTGATCGTTTAATTTTAAGAATCCAATAACATTTGACCGAGTTTTCAGTCACCTGTCAGCTGATGATGATTAACTTAAGCTGAATCAAATCAGATCCTATCTTCATTTTTTTAATTTCCATATTTTATAATTTTTTTTCCCTAATTATATATGAAATATTCCCATCCTTGACATGATTTAAACTTCATAAATCATGAATTGGGTGGGTAATTTGATTTTTTAAATTTTTTTTGAATTTTTTTTGAATTTTTTTCGAATTTTTGGGGTTATGGGTGGGTGGAGTTGACCAAATTTGAATTTTTAGTAATTTTATCTAAAACTTAGAAATAATTATTTTGTTTATAAAATTTAATTATTCATACTGTCATCTTCGATAACCGGAAATCGTCATTATCATTGCATGATGATGAACATTAAACACATGCCAAGGTTGTGTATTTCATTGTGTATTTTTTTATCATTGACGGAATGGCTAAGTTGTCTTTAGAATGGCTGTTGCGGTATTTGATACAAAATTCTGGTTTACAAGACGAAGAGTGAGTTTTATTTTTATTTATTTTTTTTTTTAGGTTATTAATATTTATTTATAATTATAATTAAGCGCTTAATTTATTTTTTAATGTGTAAAATGGGGATTATGATGCTGGGAATTCGGTTTCTTAAGAGGAAAATGGTTAGTGGTTTGGTTTTGGTTGAAAATTTATGGTTTTGAAATGGAATTTTTTCGACAACTGCTAAAAATAAGTTATTTTGCAATTGAAAGTGAGTGCAGATGGGTAGTATCATTTTTGAATGGTGAAATGACGCAGTTTGATTTTTAAGGTTTGGGTGGGTCAGTGTTGTGTAGCTAAAAAGTTGTTAGTTTTATTTAATTGTGGGATGATGGCTGGTGGCCAAAATTGGTTAGTTGGTGGAGTGGAGGGTTAGTAAGTTTTTTTGTGGTGGAAATTGAGTTTAAAAAAAAAATTGTTTAAATATTTTATTATGTTGGATTGGAAATATATGTATAAATGAATTTGCCGATGAAGTGTAAAAAGTTTTTGTAATGGAAAATAGTCATGTGGTGTTGGAAAATGTTTGATTCTGATAAATCATAAATGAAATTCAAAATAGTTTCAATGTTGAATGATGGAGTGAAGTGGTATTGCAAGAGATATTAATAATGGAAAATTAGTCTCTGAAAAGGCTTAAGTTATGAGAAATCATGAAAAATGGTGCAGCAAGTGGTATTTTATGAGAAATCAACAAAATTGACATTTATACTGCTTTAGCACATGAAAAATGATCAAAATTTGTATTTTAAATACAAATGAAAAATGATTATAATTGGCATTTGATGAGTCTTAATAATAATAACTCACTAAATGACTAAGGTTTCTGACAGTTCGGTTTAAAACCGAATCAAGCCGAATACTAAACCGGATCGGATCGGTCAAAACCAATTAGGTCTACGATTATTAGACATCATTGTTAATCATAATTGGTCGATATAAAATAATTGGTCAAAACACAATCCGACTTCTTAACGGTTCTAAGAATCCAATTTTTTAAATTTAAGTTATTATTTCAAATATAATTGCCAATTACAAATAAAGCATATTTTGCATAAATGATCAGTTTTTTAGGATTTTTTTCAATTTTGGTTTTGACAGAAACTGTATGAAATAATCATTATAATGAAATATAAATTTAATTTAAAGAACCTTTAACAATAAAATATTATCAAAAAAATGTCCATTCAAAAGACAACAATAAAAAAATCAGAGAAAAAAATTAAACCACCCCTCCCCTCCCCCAAACCAAAAAAAATTGACCCAAACTGCACCTAAAATTCCCACCCAAAAAAACCAACCTTTCACAATAATAATCACATCACGTCATCTTTTCCCATTGCCATTAAAATTTCATCACCTCAATCACCCCCCTCCCATCCCCCCTCTTTAAAAATCAAAATCCAACACATTGCCCTTTACAAAACCCTCATTTAACCCTCTTGACAACTATTTTCTCCAATAAGGAAATAACAAATCAAACCATAAGAAAAGAGAAAAGAGTAATTGCCTCAACATCCGCCATTACCTTTTTCTAAGCCGGTGATGCAACAACTTCTTTTCGTCAATGAACTTCTCTGCATATAAATACAAACCCAAAGTGGACTCTCTAACCTTGCCTGAGACCATAACTAACCCAAAGACCTACTTTACTTTAAATCGGAAAGTGTATCGAAGGATTTTAAGCCACCTGGTGTGTTTTTCAAACAGTTTCTTCGAGTGACCCATTTCAAACACACTCAAGGTGTTTTTCACTTTTTCCCCACTTCCTAAAACATGGGGGAAGTGTTTACAATGGACAGTGTCACTCCTGTAAGGTAAGTGGAAATTTTTTAGATTTTTAAGAAAAAAAATTTTTTTTTTTTGGGATTAAAGTTTTGAATTGCTGTGATAAAAGGGTTAATTATGAGAATATGTTTTATGATTGGGAATTTTTTTTTATTTTGTTTTTATTGTAGTTTTATGGGTTTGGTGGATTTATGGTATCAAAATGTTTGATTTTTTTGTATCAGATTTTGATGGTTTTATTGTGCATTGAGAGCTTTTAATCCCAGGAAAATGAAAGTTTTGAGGTGTGGAAGAAAGGAGGAAATTTAAGGATTTAAGGATTTTGTTGGGGTTAATAGAATGAGAAGTGATTTTCCATTGTTTGTTGGGAAATGGTTTGGTTCTGGTTTGGAATATTACTGTGGTATTGTAATGTGATTGGATTCTGTAATCAGTGTTTGATGTAATTGATTTTATCATGTCTGGATAGTGTTCAGTTAAAAGTCATGGAATTTTGATATACGTAATTATTTTGATAAGTTTCTGCTCATTAGTGATATTGTAAGATTACAGCCGGCATCAAATGTTTGAAGTTTCTTTTCGGTAAGCTAAGCAGATTTATGGATAAACTGGACTGACAAATTCAATGCATTTTAGATTTTTACTGAGCCATGTTAAACATGTGATAATAGGGAGTAAGAATATTAGTCATTTTCATAATGTATAAAAACATGATTTGGCACTTTCATCTTGAGCGCTTGGGATTTTCTGTGATTGCAGTGAAACTAACTGGGTTCGGGTCCATATTCGGATTTCAACGGGTTTTCTCGGCAACCATATTGCTTAGTTCGAACTAAAAACAAACCTAGAGACTTTACTCGGGTTTGTTAGCTCCAGGAAAGGAGAACATGGTGTGACCACGTGGTATGATCATGAGTCAACAAAATGAAATTGTTGCTAATTTATAAAATTGCCTAATAGTCTAGAAATACTAATAATTTTTTACTCCTAAAGTCATCCCTAAGTTTGCATTTTGCATGTAAAAAAAAGGAAGATCAATTTTTGGTCGATGAACTCCTAATCTCTAATTTGATATGCCACATGATTAAGGGAATAAAATACCCCCTTTCCTTTTTTTTTAAAACAACATTACTGTATTCATAAACTGTGAAGCAATATGTGGTGAGCCAAAAGCTCATTCAACTTCAATGGGTGGAGTATTTGTGGGCTTGTAATGTAAGCAGTATTTTTAGCAGTACTGTAAAGTTATGTCATTCTGCTGACTGGGCTCATTACAAACTGGATTTTCAAGATTGTTGGTAAGCAACTCATGGTATTTCCTCCCAATTGTAGTTACTTTAGCAATAGTAAAAGTTGTTGATTGATGAATGAATTAGAGCAGTAAGTCAGCAAAGCCTTTAATTTGATTTTTACTTGTTATATAATGGGTTTACAGTCCTGAAAAGTAGGAAACAAGACAATACCACTGTGACACCATGTGATACAAATTTTTTTTAAAAATAATGTATAAACAAATACTATATTTAATCAAATCTAAGATGCACTTTTTTGACATTTTGAGTGTTCACCATATAGAGGTTTATTAACATAGAAGATGATCAAATTTTAATAAAATGTGTAGTCACTATAGGAAGGTGGTTATGTTACACAGGTGGTCACTTTAGCAGGATTTTCTGCACTGAAAATAAGGGTGTGTCTTAGAATAGATGCCATCTTAGAATCGATGAAATATCCTCGACGCTTATTATTACACGCTTAATCAGTATAAAGCAGATAGAGTAGGTAACATCCACGTGTACTACTGCAAGCACAACCAGTTGACACAAATTGATTATGGAACCCACAATTTCCAGCCAGTGGTGACTTTGGACAATGTGATCTTTCTTGCATATCACCGGTATTCCACACAAAATCACATGAATGCAAGTTCACCTTAGCTGAACCACAAAGCAATGAAGAAGCAAGCTCCATTGGGATACTAATTTTCCTTCCCATAATTCAGTGTAAAATAACACATTACTTCAGCCAAAGTCTGTTTATCAATGTTAAAAATCATTTTTAGTTACACTTGAAGGAAATGATTCAATGAATGGAAATGTTTGTTTCTTTTTTTATTGTTTTATCTCAAGTTTTATTTGAAGAGCTAAAAAGTCAAGTGAGTTCAGAGAAATTTATTTCAAGTTTTGTATATCAAGTTTGAGCAAACACTGAGAAATGAAAATCAAACACCTGAATAACCCAACTGCTTATTTGCACAACACTGTTGACTAAGCAATGGTGAGGATTAAATGATTTACTCACATGAGTTACATAATGACAGGAAATACTGAGTTTTACAAGTCAGCAGTATTTATACACACAAACATTTTGGTATGGAGGAAATGAATTTAATTATGTTTGGTTTCCCATAATGCATTTCAGTTATATCTTTTATGTTTCTTGCATTAAATGCATGAAATACAATAAATACAATGAAAGGAAATTGTTTTCATGAAGTTTATGAGATAATCCTGTTGTTTTAAAGCAGGCCACTACTCTTATTATGTAAGAAAAAAATTAATTAATTGAAGAAATAACAAATTAAGCCTTTAAAAAAAAAACCAAGGTTGAGTTGCAACATTTGAACATCATAAACAGAATTAATAATAAGTTTTTGGGATTTACACTGCAAGAAAAATCAGATTTACAAAAATTAATAATAATTAAATTTGTTGTAAAGAACAAATGTACATTACATTTACGGTTTTAAATGAACGGTTTCCGGTAAATTTTGTAAAGTTTTATATTAGATGTTTACAATAAATTTAATTTTTGTGAATTTTTGTAAATCTGATTTTTTTTGTAGTGTTAAAGAAACTTATGACCTTTTAAGATGCTTAGGATATCCTGTTTTCTGATTGATTAAGAAGTTTGGGTTAGGGAACTCGTGAGAGATTCACTGAATGTGTAGTCAGTCACACAACAGGTTTGCAATTGAAGAGAAGCAAAATGAGTAAATCAGGAGGAGAAAGGTATCATAAGAAACTTGTTTTTTCAATTATAGGCCACTGTGTTTGATAGATGGCCACAACTGTGGTAAGAAAAGTCTTGAACTTTGATTATCCTTGAGGATATTTCATAACTTCATTGACTATGGAATGAATTCCAATTTAAAACCAGTTTGAATTGAATCTAGTAAATAAAGTGTGAAAGATATTGGATTTTTGCCAATTGTTGTAACTGGATTTAAGTTTGAAAATACCTATATAATAATTTTAATTTTTTTTTTTTAGTAATGAGTCCATAATGCCTAGTATGGGAGATGGAGATGGAATTGAATGGCTCTATGAAATTCTACAAGAAGTACAACTGGAACAATTTTTTCCTAAGATCAGAGATGAGTTACAGGTAATTTGATTAGGTTGTTAATTATGAGGTGATTTGTGATTTATTTTTGTGTATTTAGATTACACGTTTGTCGCATTTTGACTACGTTCAATCCGAAGACTTGGAGAAGGTTGGAATGGGTAAACCAGGCATCAGAAGACTTTTGGATGCAGTTAAGAAGAAGAAAACTGCTCTGTGGAGGAAGCAGTTGATAAATAAAGTAAGGAAAATCATTGCATTAAATATCTAGTCGTAAACCATTTTAGTATTATTAATAAAATTTAATTGAATTTATATAATACCTGCTCCTAGTTATTTCTCCTTGACCCAGAATTCAAACGTTTATTGAATCCTCATTACTTTTTATTGCAGTTACTTCCAACTTCAAAAAATGAAAAAACTACGCTTCTAAAAAAACCCGCAGCTACCGTATTTCCAAGCCAGCAACAGAGTTTAACTTGTCTAGTAAACGAGAGAGATTTAGCATTAGGTCTTAAAATTGGAGATGGATCTTTCGGAGTTGTACGGAAGGGAGATTGGACCACACCAGCTGGAAATGTGGTAATTTAATTTTTTTTTTGTTTTTTTTTTTGTAATTTTTAAATTTTTTTTATTAATGTAATTTTTTTTCTCTAGATGTCAGTTGCAGTTAAAGTTTTAAAGCAAGACGCGCTATCTCAACCTGGAGCTTTTGAAGATTTTGTTAAAGAAGTTAATGCGATGCATCAGTTGGATCATGTAAATTTAATTCGATTATACGGCGTTGTGTTGTCAAATCCAATGATGATGGTAAGATTTTGGACAAAGTTGTTGTTGGTATTGATTTTTTTGATTTAAATTTTTTTTTTTTTTTTAATGACAGGTTACCGAATTAGCACCACTGGGTTCAATCATAGATTATTTACGTAAACAGTGTTCTCAGATTTCAATTTTAAAGCTGTGTGAATATGCCATTCAAATTGCTAACGGTATGGCGTATCTCGAGTCAAAACGGTTTATCCATCGCGATCTTGCTGCCAGGAATGTACTCATGGCGTCAGTGGATAAAGTAATTAAATGAAAGGGGTTAATGAGTTAATTGATTTTTTATCTACATAAAATTTTATTACTAGATTAAAATTGGGGATTTTGGGTTAATGCGAGCGCTTCCAAATCAAGAAGATTGTTATGTGATGACTGAAAGAAAAAAAGTTCCTTTCCCATGGTAAGTAATGAATAATAAATTGATTTTGTGATTTTTTTTTAAAACAATTTTTTTTTTTTTTTTTTTTTTTAAATGAAGGTGTGCACCTGAGAGCTTAAAATCGCGTCATTTTTCTCACGCAAGCGATACGTGGATGTTCGGAGTTACTCTGTGGGAAATGTTTTCATTTGGGGAGGAACCTTGGATTGGCTATAATGGCACACAGGTTTAATGGTTTTAATTGATTTTTAAAAGATTTGTAATTTTGATGGGAATTTTACAGATTTTACAAAAAATTGATCAAGAGGGTCAACGGTTATCTCGCCCCGAGGCGTGTTCTTCCGATATTTATCAATTAATGCTGCAGTGTTGGGCTCACAAACCCAGTGATAGACCAACATTTCTGGCTTTAAAGGATTTTCTATTGGAGGTAAAAAAAAAAATTATTAAAATAATTTACAATCATAATAATTTTTTTTTTATAAATTTTTTCAAGGCACGGCCGCAAGAAATGAAATCGTTACAAAAATTCCAAGAAGAAAATAAATTAGCCATTGAACAGGGAGATGTCATCGTTATCATCGAAGGGAGAAGTGAAAATTATTGGTGGAAAGGTCAAAATCAGAGGACGTTTGCAATCGGTCAGTTTCCTCGGTGCATTATGGACGCTCAAGGCGGTCGGAGCAGAAACGATATTAGTAAACCGTTAAGAAATAGTTTCATTCATACCGGCCACGGGAGCCCAACCGGCAAGAGTTGGGGGAACCCTTCACACATAGACGAGTAAATCAGGTTTATTGCTATTGACAGTGGATTTGTAAGTTAATCCTTTGATGCTTTTTATAGGGTTTATCTAAGAAATCCTATGGAACCACCAGATGTAATGGGAATTCCTGAAGAACCGCGTGAATTGACCAAACTTCAAGATCGAAATAAAAGTAAGACAGTGGGTGAAACACTTGGCTGTTTTGGTGAGTATCGCCACTAAATTCACCATTTTTAGTTCAATTCCATTCCCACACCTCAAAAATTTTTTTAAAACTAAAATTAATTTTTTTGTTCAAACAGGACAGACAGACTACCACAAACGAAGTCAAAACAAACAATTCGGCTACAACCGTTTCACGAACGAAAAATTCGACGACGACACGCCAAAACGGAAATCGAAAAACAGAAGACATAAATCATGTGACTCGAACTCACCTTCAACGCCAGACAGCCAAAAAGACTTCATCTTAATCGATTTCACCGAACGAACGCTACCAGCAACAACAAACAACGCATTGTCGACTCAAGAAACCCTCACTCTACTCGACGCACCCATTCCGCCGACCGCGAGCGAGAATAACGTAACTAGTTTAGGCTCATTAGACTCGGAATTCTCGAACGTGGGATCTTTAAGCGATTCATTCTGTTTAGCCGAAAGTCATTACGTGAATATACCGTTCATGGGCGTGCAAATGTCTCCCGACAGATCTTCGCGGTACTACTCGGTCGTGCCGCAGGACGCGTACAACGGACTGAAAGAACTGAAGGAACTGAAGGAACTGAAAGATCAAAAAGCAGCTTCGATGAAGAGTTGTCCGTCGCTAAACATAGAGCCGTGCTCGGACTCGGACATCGACGGAGGGGAGGTGTCGAAAGGATTCGCGTGGCTCCAAGAACAAATCGGATCTTCGGTGCTAACGAACGGAAACTGCCAGAGATCCACGAACCAGGACCTGATATCGGAGTTGGAGAAGAAATTCGGTCAAGTCGACGTCGGGGGTTCGTGGAAACGCGACGTTCCGTACCTCCAACCTCCGCCTTCCCACAATTCCAGGCGGAACAACCAGAATTCGAGCTCCTCTTTCGGATTGCTGCAGAACATGACCAAGAGTCCGACGTTGCCGGATCTGAACGACTACGCGCCAGCGTTGCCGAGTCTTCCACCGAACACGGCGCAGGTGAAGCCGTTCGTCGTCGCCCCGATGTCCCCGCAGCGACTCTACATGCCGACGGAGCAGATGATGGCGGGAGGTGCGCTGAGTCAGAGCACGCTCTCGATCAACTCGGAAGGAGAGCAAATGTGGATGGGACTGACGGGTCTGCGGCCGTGTGGCGTCATGGGGTCTCCTGTGCCAATGGTTTCGCTTCCAAGCCAAGATCAGCATCTTTTGAGCCTAGTACAGAACTCGGTTCACGGAGTCACGTCCGAGGACTGCAGGATCGCGCTCAGACACTGCGGATGGAACACCGAACAGGCGATCAAGAAGCTGAAGATCGATCAACTGAGCCGAATCGGGATCGCTTCGCGACCCCACTGTGAAAAAGTGTTGCAAGCATTGAATTGGGATTTAGAGTTGGCCGGATCCGTGTTGTTGGACGAATTAAATGGGAAAAAATATTAGATTTTTTAATTTTTTTGAGATTATTGTAAATTTTTTTTCTTTCCGTTAATACGAGTTGCGATACTTAAGTTTGTTCGAGGCTATTATGATGTTATTTTTTTATATTATTTATTTTTGCATTGTCAGTTAATGAATCTCGTGTCAAGTACTTAAGACATGTTATTACGTAAATAAACATTATTATGTAAGTATATACATATATATATATGAATATATAATATAACGAAAGGAAATTGTTATTGGAAGTAACTATTTCTTCTACTTATTTGACTTGGAAATGAAATACTTGATATTTTTGTGCCAATTTGAGAAATATTAATATCATCATTATGTTGTATTTGGATGTATATTAGGAATTTGTTTAACTTCATCTTTGTGTTGACCACAATTAAGTTATGAAAATATGTGCTTATTTGGTAAATGTATATACGGTATGCTATTAAAATGACATTTATAAAAAAAAGAAGTTTTATTTTTGGATTTGGTTAATTACTAGCCAGTACCCGTGGAAAATCCACGGAGAAAATCAAAGTAGAAAAATGCTGAAATTTAAAAAAAAAGTGTAAAGTGAAGTAAAAGTGCAACAGCCCGTGGAAAATCCAGTCCCAAACCGTGGGAAATC
>JAQIXT010000709.1:0-25961 GCA_034700445.1 Stenotaenia linearis | reverse complement strand
GTATACTACGCAGAAATGCCTGAAACGAGCAAAACCTCAGAAACAGGACACCCAACACTGAAATGCTATAACTGTAACGAACTCGGACACATGAGTAAGGATTGTAAAGAAATCTGCGGGTTTTGCAAGAATGCGAACCACACAATGGCAAAGTGCCCAGAACGAATTGTAGCAAAAGAAGAGAAAGTAAGACCAAACGATAGTGAAACAGACGACCTGGAAAAAGAAGTTGCAGAATTAAATGAAGATGACGACAAAAGCGATGCCGATGCCATTAACAAATGTGATAATGAAAGCGATTATGAAAACGAAAGCGATTATGAAAACGAAAGCGATTATGAAAACGAAAGCGATTATGAAAACGAAAGCGATTATGAAAACGAAAGCGAAGATGAAAGTGAAGATGAAGACGAAGACGAAGACGAAAGTGAAGATGAAAACTCAAACGAAGATGAAAACTCAAACGAAGATGAAAGCAAAGGTGAAAACGAAACTGAAAACAAGGATACCGCAGAAGCAAAGAAAGAGAACAAGGATGAGGAAAGGAAATCACCAAAAGACACGAATATTAATAACTCGAAACCCCGACCAAATGAACAGAAATCACACGCATTATCTAAGGAAACCCAGTTTTGGTTTCCTGAAAATACACTGATATGCTATAACTGTAATGAACTCGGACACATGAGTAAGGATTGTAAAGAAATCTGCGGGTTTTGCAAGAATGCGAACCACACAACGGCAACGTGTGTGGTTTTTCAAAAACATATGGACGAAGTAAAAGTCTGGACAAAGTATTGGAATTAAGATTCTAGCGTCCTAGCGGTTAAGTATAAAATAAACACACTCGTTTATTCAATAAAACTCTTTATTGAACCCTTTTCACTTTCCTAACTTGGAAAGAAAGGATTTTGGCATAAAAATAAATACACTCTCAAATCAATAAATTAAGATATTGCAATTAAAAAAACAAAGAAAACAGTTTAACAAGTTTCACATCGAATTGTGTGATTGTGTGACTTTAAAAATGAAAGATTGAATATAAATGTGGAATTGTGATTAAACGTTATTTTGTGTTATTCTAACGTTTCTGGATGTGGAAATGTATTTAATTACTGAAATTGAATTGATAGTGGTTTAAATGCTTTAACAGCTTAAAAAATACTTAAAGCGATGAAGCAAATAAAATATTCATTTATTTTAGAATTTTTGATGATTTGTATCTAAAAAATCAAATTTAGACATTTGGGTTATTATACACGTCTTCAGACAAGTATGTCTATAAAATTTTAGACATTTTACACGCCTAGTCACAGAAATATTTACGATCTTAAACATTTCAGACATCTTAGATATAAAATTTTAAAAAGTTCAGATATTTTCGATCATTTATAGTCCATTTTAGGCTATTTTAGTAGTTCAGATATTTTCGACCATTTTAGACTATTTTAGTTATCTCATGACACAAAATTTCTAAAATTTTAGACATTTCAGACATCTCAGATACCAAATTTCTAAAATTTTAGGCGATTTTAGTTAGACATTTTAGACATCTCGCATATAAAATTTAAATTTTAGATATTTTAGGCTATTTTCGACCTCTCACATAAAAAATTTCTAAAATTTTAGACATTTTGCATCTCACACACACAAATATTTACAACTTTAAACATTTCAGCCACTTGTACAGCATAAAATAATAAATCAAACAAAATTTGCCAACAAAACTCAAATTCCGCCATTTTGCATTTTATCTTCATATATCATCCGGGTCCTCTTCTTCTTCTTCTTCGGCAGCCAATTCGGCCGCTATTCGTTCGGCTTCTTCTCTTGCTAATCGAATCGTTTCCAAGTGATTATCGATTATTTTGCGCACGCGCACACCAACTTCGTCGTCGTTCAGTAGCCAGGCGATGTAGTTTGGGCAATCGACGTTTCCTGTTTCTCTGTCGACCGATGCTACGAGCATGTCGTCCAGTTCGAATTCGTCCAGTGGTTCACCTATTTTTGATGAAAAATAAAAAATTTCAGTAAAAAAACTTGAAGAAATAAAATCCAAAAAATTGAGAAAAAAAATTCAGAAACTTAAAATAAAATTGAAAAATTTGAAAAAAATATTGAAAAATTTGAAATAAATTCAAACAAAGTTGGAAAAAATTGTAAAAATGAAAAAAATTCAAGTATATTTGAAAAAAATTAGAAAAAAATTGCAAAGTTTAGAAAAAATTGAAAAAATTCAAATAAAAATGTAATAATTTCCAATTAAAATGAAATAAAAATTAAAATAATAAAACTTTTGTAATTGTGTATCAACTTGGTATCACTTTACATTTTAAAATTAACTGATAATGTTATTTTACATACATTTTTGCATTTTTGTAACGGCATTTCACTGCATTGTATAATTTTAAGCATAAAATTACACGAAATTTTTGTATTTTTCCAACTATTTTTCATTTTTTTGAGTAAATTAAAAAAATTTTAGGCTTAAAATAAATTAAAAAATGTTTGTTTATATGCGAAAGTTTGCATATTGATCTTCGCCCTTTTTTCACTAAAAAAATAAACTCCAATTTCTAAATTCAAGCATTTTTTCCAAAAAAACAAACATTTTTCATAAACTTAAACCAAAATTTCACTAAAAATCACTTCAAAAAATAACTACCGATGCCATTTTCACTCATAAAATTCGTTATCTGCTCTTTGGTCAAATATCCTTTACCCTCTTCATCGAGAACTTTAAAAACTTCCATCAATTCATCAAACTCCAACGGAAAAAAACTAAAAAATAAAAAATAAAAAATAAAAATCACAAAAAACAACAAAATCGACAAATTTCAACAACCTTCGCTCATTTAACCGTTTCATCAACGCGGGAAAAAACCTGCTGTACTCGACATAACCTTCGCTTTCCTCTTCCTCGACCTAAATCACAAATTAAATCAATTTTTAATATTTATTTTAATTTTTCAGACTTCATTACCTCACTTATGATATCCTGAACGTCCGCTTCGGTAGGAATTAGGCCTAGACAGCGCAAAACGGGGCCAACTTCTCTAATATTAAAATTTACAAAATTTACAAAATCGTAAAAACAAATTTTCGATTGAATTTTCAAAATTTAACCTCAAATCGATGCGATTTTTATTTTCCATGTCAAAAAAACTAAAAACTCGTTGAATTAATTCACACAACTCGTCATAATCGGGCGAAACCTCCAAACTCGTGTTAATTTCCGAAATTTTCGACGGAACTACAAAAAAAAAATTAGACTCAAAAATCGCATTTTTCAACCAAAAAAAATACCCGCCGACAGCAAAACATCTTCGAACTCCTCTTCCTCCTCCGCCATCTTGTTAAATCCTCCATCTTGGCCACCATCACCATAACAACGCTCAGGATAAAAATCAAAACCGACCCAAAATCCACCCACCGTCAACTAAATTCCTCCTAAAACCCCATCAAACGAAATAATAAACAAAAATAAGTGAATTTTAAAATAACTTAATTAAACCTCACCAATGACGATTGGGTTTACTTTTTCGCTTATCATGATGCGCCGCCATTTTGTGTACTAAGGAAAATCGTGTTTTAAGCAAAACAAAACACGCTGAAAGTCTACATAATATTCGAATCTGTAGCTGATTAGTGCATCTAAATTGAAGCATGAGTGACACAGATCCAAACAAAATGAAAGTGGTGGAGCTGAGGTCAGAATTATCACAGCGCGGGTTAGACCAAAAAGGTAACAAAGCCGCACTGGTGCAAAGGTTGCAAGAGGCGTTGGACAAGGAGAAAACTAACGCGTCTGAAGGTGAATTTTTACTCATTTAATCCGTTTAAAATTAGTTTATAAGCATTTATAATTAATTTTAAGCATTTTAAATCGATTAACGTGTGTTAAAAGTTTGTTTTTTCTCACTTTTTTTTCTTGAATTCGCACTTTTTCCGTAAGCCTAACCGTTACATAAGCCTGTTTGATTTTTTTTTTGTTTCGAGGAGTTTTTGACTGTTTTTTATAATTTTTTTTGATTTTTTAGGTGACGAAGGGATTGAGGATCAAAGTAATACGTCTGAATCGGTTGAAGAGATTGTGGAAGGGAAGAAAAAAATGGAAGAAAATACGGTATTTGTTGTGTTCCGGCGGTTTTGTTTGGTGTTTTTTTTAAGGGGAAATTTGTGGTTTTGAGGTTTTGTTGTGTTTTTTTAGGTTTTTTTAAAGGATTTTTTGATGAAAAATGTGTTTTTTAGAGATTTTTTAAAGGATTTTTTTACGAAAAATGTGTTTTTTTCGGTCAAATCTAACTCGTTTTGTTGTTTTTGTTGTTTTTTTAAAGTTGAGATTTGTTTAAATTATAAATTAATGTTAAAGTTGATGAGTTTTTGAAGTTTTTTTTGTGTTTTATGCAATTTTTGTGTGTTTTTTTTAGTAGATTTTTTGGTTTTTGAGGGGATTTTGTAACGTAAAATGGGATTTCCCCTAAAATTTATCTGTTTTTGAGCGGAAATTTGTTAAATTTGATAAATTAATGTTAAAATTGATGAATTATTGAAGTATTGTTTGGATTTTTGATTTTTTGAAGGAATTTTTGAGAATTTTTAACGAAAAACGAGATTTTCGCCTTTACATTTTTATTATATAAAACATCCAGGATGGTCGGAAATGTGTTGAAAAGATAAATTAATGTTAAAGTTGATGAATTTTTAAATGATTTTAGGGATTGTTTTCGTTTTTGGATGATTTTTTGAGGATTTTTAACAAAAAAGAGTTTTTTTTCCATAAAATTTAGATTTTTTGTTGTATAAAAACATCCAGGATGATCGGAAATATGTTGAAATAGATAAATTAATGTTAAAGTTGATGAATTTATGAAGAATTTTGAGGATTTATTTGTTTTTAGAATGATTCTTTGAGGATTTGTGACGAAATTTAAGGAAAAGTAAATTTTTCTCACAAAATATAACGTTTTGTTGCTTAAAAACCTTTAGTTTGATCGTAAATCGTTATTTATGATGATTACTTCTTTATTTAGCTGTGTTTTTATCATTAAATTAAATTTCACGAGCTAGAAACAAAACATTTGAGTAGTTAAAGATGGCGGCTTAACGATTGTTTGTTTTGTCGAGTAGCGGTTAAAAGATAGAGAAAACTCATGATTTTTGTTGACTTTACCTCATGAAAGAAGGAATTTTTACATACGAGTTCCAAAAAACGAGTTTTTGACGAATTTTAACCGTCGGCGGCCATTTTGAATTTAAAAATTTAAAATTTTGAATTTTTTTTCGTTTTTTTAAGGAATTGGATCTTAAAAACGACCAAACGGAATCGAACGCAACTGATCTATCGAAACCGGCTCTTATAGACGTAAGAAACATAAAATTGCAGTGAAATTTGAGGTAAAAGGGTTAAATTTTATATTTTTGTATTTTTTTTAAAGGAGGAAACGTCCGAGCTGCAAAACAACGAAGACAGTGAAACGGATAACAAAAACGAGGAATCTAACGACGAACCAATGGATCTGAAGACAACAAGTACCGCAAAAGAACCCACGGAACCCACGGAACCGAGTGAAACGAGCCAGTCGTTCGCTGAATGTAAATAATTGATTTTTATCGATGGAAATGATATTTTTTTGAGGGTTGGGGCTGAAATTGGAGTTTTTTCACGGGGAATTTGTCGGAATTGTGAAAATTTGTGGGGAATTTTTGGATTTTGTGTGAAAAAAGTTCAATTTTTGTTAGGAAATGTGTTTTTTTTTATATGGAATAATGTGTGAATAATGAATTTTTGTGTGAGAGGAAATGATGTTTTTGTATTTAATTCATGTATTTAATTCAGGAATTTGATTTTTTTTGGTAGAATTTTTGTGGTTTTAGTAGGGAAATGATGAATTTTTGGGTTTGTTTGGGGGCAAATGAGGTTTTTAAAGTTTTTTTTGTGTGAAAATGTGACAAATATTTGAATTTTATACAAAAATGTCAAATTGTGAATTGTGAAATCGATTTTATGGATTTTTTTAAAACAATTGATTTTATAAATTCTTCAAAGATCGGATTTTTTTTTTTTTTTTTTTTTTTTTAAATCGATGTTGTGCATTTTTCAACAAAAAAAAATTCGATTTCATAGAAATTTTCCATCGAAATAATCGAACAATTGTACAATTTTGAAGAAATTTTCAAAGAATCGATATACTGAATTTTAAAAAAAAAGATAGTAACCGATTTCATGAATTTAAGGAAAAAAAGTAATCGATTTCATAAATTCTTAAAACAAATCGATTTCATGAAATTTTGAACAGAAAAATAAATCGGTTTTATAAATTTTTAACTACAAAAACCTAATTTCCAAACTTTAATCTCTTTTCCTTTAGCAAAAGAAGAAAGCAACTCGGAAAGTCCGACCCAAGACGAAAAAAACACAAATATCGAAACACCGCGCGACCTGAGCCGCGATTCAACGGAAGAAGCGGAAAACCTGAGCCGCGACAACCAAATGGCCACCGACCTGAGCCTCGACAACGCCGTCGCCATGGACCTCCAACGAGACATGGAAAACGGCGCCGTAAAAGACGACTCGACCGCTCTCGACCAAGACGACCAACGGCGCGGCGAAAAACGGCGCCGGTCGCAGTCGCCCGGCGACCGACGAAGGAACCGGTCGCGATCGCGCTCGCACGAGAGGAAAAGGTAAACATTAGTCGTATTTAATAATGAGAAAATTTAAAAAAATTTAAAAAAATTTGAAAATTTTAAAAATGAAATTTTTATTATTAAATAGGCCTAATGTGATGTTTTGATGGGTTTTTTGTTGATGAGTTTGATGATTCTTTTGTTGATTTTGAGAATTAATTTGAAAATTCTTGTGTTCAAGCAGGGAGTTTGTGTCTGTGTTTGTTTGTGTCGAAGTTGAACGGTTTTCGGAGATTGGGAATCGGCGCCATCTTGGAAAATGGAGTTTTTGTTGATTTGTTTTGAGGAAGTTGAGGATTTTTGGTTTGTTTTTTGTTGGGTTTGGGGAAAATGTGAGGGAAATTGTTTTTTTTTTTTTTAGATGTAGATAAGATGGCGTCTGTTGGTCACGTGATTCCCAATTTTTTTTGTTGTTTTTTTTATTTTTTATTTGGAAAAAATTGAAAAAGATGGATTTTTATTAGGAAATGGCATCTTTTGGAAGTTTGAAGTAGTTGAAACAAAATGTCTTTTGGGTCTTGGATGAGAAGTTTATAGCCATAATGTATTGTTTTATAGGGAAAATGGCGTCTTTTATTGTGTTTTATGGGTGAAAAATTGAAATTTATGCATTTTCTGCACCAAATTTTCAAATTTTTACTATTTTAAGTGATTAAGTTGAACAAAATGACGTCTTTTGATTAACAGTTTATGAATTTATTAGTGATTACCCATAATTCATTGAAAAAAGTGAAAATTTATTGTAAATATGCAGTCTTTTCGCAGTTTCGAGCAAAAATCCCCGATTTTTCAAATTTTGACGATATAATAAAACAAAATGGCGTCTGTTAAGCCAAAAGTTAGAAAATTTTCACTAATTTTTGTTGGGAATTTTCACTTTTCTTAAAGAAATTCAACAAAATTTGGCCAAAATTTAAATTTTTTAAAATAAAAATTCGATAAATTTAATCAAAATGGCGTCATTTTGCACCAAAATCACAATAATCAAAACGAAATGGCGTCTTTAACCCTTTTATACCAAATTTCAACTAATCAATGTATTATTTCCTTAAAAAAATTGAATTTTGACACTTTATCCAACAAAATTGAACAAAATTGTACAAAATTGGGTCTACTTTATACTTTTTTCAAAAACAAAATTTCTTTAAAAAATTTTCAAATTAAAAAAAAAAAACTATGAATTAGACCCGTACAATACCATTTTACTTAATTACATTTGACCTAAGGAACCGTCGTTCCCGATCCACGACTCGCTCGCCATCTTCACCTCGACGGCGTCACCGCACAAAATCTCGTTCCCGTTCGCCGCGAGACCGAAGATATTCACCCATCAGACGGTAAGGGGTTAATTAAAGCAAAAAAGTAGAAAAATTACAATTTTTTTCAACACTTTTTCAATTTTTTTAAAATCAAAATGTAAAAAAAAAAAAAAATTTGCATAAATTCAAGCAAATTTTACTGAATTTTCCAGAAAATCAAAGAATTTTGAAGGAAATTGATAAAAAACAACAAAAACAGACACAAACTGCTCGGCTTGTTTGTAAGAATGTAAAAAATGCAAAAAATTGTAAAAAAAAAAAAAAAAAAAAAAAAATTTAAAAATTTAATTTTAGTTTAGTTAATGCGAATTTTAGTATATTTTGATTGACACGTGCGCTACTACTTGTGGGTAATTGGAAATCTATATTATGATGATTCAGATCACGTTCCAAGTCTCCTCCTAAAGAAGAACCAGAAGAAGTCTGTGATGACTCTCTAGTGACCTTGGATTCATGTTAGTTGACTTTTTTGAACGATGTGATACTTTTTTATCAATATTTTCTACATTTAAAGGATTTAGTAATTTAGTTTGTTTATTATGTAATTTTATATAAAGTAATTGTTAAGTTTTGTTGTAATATTTGTAAATTGGTTTTTTTAATATTTTTTTTTGAGATTTTTTGATATTGTTTCAGTTTGCAGTTGGTGGTTGAGTGGTGTGGTGATTGGGGGGTGGGTGGAGTGGTGGTTTTTGATGGGTTTTGGGGGTTCGTTTGTTTATAATGTAATTACAGTATTTATTTTTAGAAATTTTCAGATATTGTGAAGTTTGAGGTTATTTGATGTGTGATTTTTTAATTGATGGTGCATTTGATCATTGTTTTAACAAATGTTAACCAATATTACACTTTGGAAATTTGGAGAAGACGTGCGCCGCACGTCTTCTCGTGCTTCGGTAATTTAAGCAGAAGCAGAAGTACCGGTAGCTTCGGTAATTTGGATTTTCGGTTAATCTGAACAGGAATTTCTTCGAAAAATTTCTCGATCACCAAATTTTGAGTTGCTTTAGCTCCTTTGATGATGCATTTAAGTTGTCTTAGTGAACATCAACTATAATTACTCCTGTCTAGTCGGGAATTCATAGAGTAACCATTGTTACTCGTACGTATAGCACTCGCTTGACTTTATTGAAAACTTGGATATAGGCTTTATCTGGTCAAAAGCGCTTTGGTACATGTACTTTGTCACAATGAAAACTGGATGATGCATTGCATGCATTTACTGAAACAATGCTATTCTGTTCTGCAAAGATTGTGCTCAATTCTAAAAAGGGATTTTGTGTTGATTTGATTGAGTTTTTTTTAATAATGAGAGGAATATCATTGTTAATCTGAATGAATAGGTCTTATAATTGAGTACATAGTAGAGAGTTTGCGGAGCACAAAACTTATGTCTCATAACCTATAAATTCCATGTTAAATATATGTCAGATTTATAATTAACATGGAATTTATAAGTTATAAGACATAAGTTTTGTTTTCCGCAAACTCTCTAGTGTATTGGGATAATATCTTATATCTTTATCTGTAGATTTGGAATGATGATATTAACACAATCAAATTATATCTAGATCAAGATTCAAACATAATATAAATATGGCTGTGATTTCAATAACACATTTCAGTGGGAATGAACTAAGATTATCAGAGTGGATCAGATTATACATTGTAGTGTAGTGCAGTGAATCCCATTGGTTTAGTGATTTTACATTAGTTTTACATTGATTTACTGTGATTTATTAATTTATATTGAATTTTTGTGATGCACACTTTTTACATGGATGTCTATGGTGATTTATTAATATGGGGTTTTAATTCCTTTAGTTTTAGCAAAACAAAAACAAATTAGAATAATTTAACAGTGGGATTCACTACTTGGTTTAGAAGTCAATGCTTGGATCAAAGAAAAGTTTCAAAGTCAGAATTTGTTTATTATGCTGAAAACAAATTCAAATCAAGGAAACAAAAAATTGGAAATTACATTTTTTAAAGAATTAAATTGTTTTACATTACAAAACAAACAATAATTGTAGAGGGTGGAGAGGGTTTTTTTAAAGGTTAATTGCAATAATATCTAAAAACTGGTACTGGGACCAGTGCTCGAATTGGAAAGTTGTATCAACCGGAATGCAGATGCACCAAATGTGCCCCATCCTCTTCTCTGTATCCATTCAGTTCACCTCCCGGATTTTGTGCGATTTAGCGCACAGCGACAATAATATCAACCAGAAAGCTATTGACAGATTTAGAAATTTTTTCAAGAAGGGGCAATGACTTATAACGCTTAGGACATTAAAAAAATTTCTGTGAAGAGTTCATTATAATGAAATTTTTTTACATGGATGTCTATGGTGATTTATTAATTGGGGATTTTAAATCCTTTTAGTTTTAGCAAAACAAGACAAAATTTGTTGTAACTGTATTTGTTATAAGGAGAAATTTAATGACATTTTATTGTTATTTAAGCAGAAAAACTCGTTAAAAACCACTTACCCACTGTAAAATAGAAGGATTTGTCTGACTACATGTTCAAATATCAGCTGCAAACTGGAAAAATATGAAAAAATTTAAGATTTTGATTTATTTTTGAATTTTTTGTTTATTTTTGTTTTTTCCATTTTTCAGATAATTCCGACTTGAATCTTCTGATCAACAAGCTGAGATATTCGGCTGATCCGATGATCGAAGAAGCTTTTGCATTCATGTGGTCTGGGGCGAGGGCCACCTATGGGTTTTTAAAGGGAAAAGTATTCTTTGAAATTAAGGTTTGCGAGAGGGTTTTATTTTTGTTTTTGAGGTTTTGTTGGGATTTTTTTGTTGATTTTTGGATTTTTTTGTTTGTTTTAGGTGTTGAAGGATTTGGATGTGCATCACTTGCCAGAGGATGAAGAGAATCCACATGGAATTCGTGTTGGCGTGTCGGCTGAGTCGGCGTCTCTTCAATTAGGTGGGGATGAGAGAAATGTGAAGGAATTTGGTTGATTTTGGGTGGAAATTGAGGGAATTTGGTTGGTTTTTCGTTTAAAAAATGTGAATTTGTTTTATTGTTGGTTAAAAATGACTTTATTGATTTTTACGACGAAAGTGAAGGGTGTTATTGAATTTTTGCTTAAAAATGAAGGAAATTTGTTAAATTTTGTTAAGCAATGAGGGAATTTTTTGAACTTTTGCTTTAAAATGAAGGAATTAATTGAATTTTTGTTACAAAATGACAAAAGTGGATCAATTTGGGGTAGAAAATAATATTTCTAAATTTGAGATTTTTTTCTAAATTTTTTCGAGTAAATTTTAGTGAAAATTCAAATTTTTTTATATATTTATATTAAACAATATATTAACTTAATAACATTCCAATCTCCATTTAGGTGAAGACCCACTCTCATACGCCTACGACAAAACTGGAAAATCATCAACAAACAGTCAATTCAATGACTTCGGAGCAACATTCGGCGAAGGCGATTCAGTCGCTTGCTTCATGGTACATCCAACAACCAATTCATTCATTCATTCATTCATTCATTCATTTCTATCTTCACAGAACTTGAACGACGACCCAGTCGAAATCTCCTTCGCCAAAAACGGAGAACTGCAAGGCGTTGCATTTTCAATTCCCCGTGAAGAACTCGGCGAAACTCCTCTTTTCCCCCACGTTCTCACCAAAAACTGCTCATTCGAAGTCAATTTTGGACAAAAAGTACGAAAAATTCAATTTTTTGGTTTACAAAATACTCGATGTACAATATGCAGTAGACGCCGCTTATTGTGATCGCTTTGGGGCCTCCCCAAAGTGATCACAATAACCGATTGATAACATTAGCCAACAAGACAAAAAATACAGTTTTACCATTTTTACCATTAATATGTTAAAAATTCAAAACTAAAAGGTGTTTGGTAAATTTTAATCTCTTATTATAAAGAACAATTGATTTTGAATCATTTTTGATCAAATCGAGTCTCTTTCTACACTACCAATAGTCTGTTGCACAACTTGAACGATGACCCAAATAAATGTGACATTTTGGAATCGAATTTTTTGTCACGTGATTAAAAAATTATTGTAATTTTTTTATAGGAAGCGACATTTGCATCTTTTCCCGAAAACTACGAGGACTACACAATTGTGGGTAACGTGCCCATGGAAGACAGGATCCGTGCGGGTCAGGGTCCGAAGACGAAAGCGGAGTGCGAGGTGAGGGTTGATTTTTGGGTTTTTAAAAAAAAAAATTTTTTTAATGTTGAAAATGGTTGTGATTGCAGGTTATTATGATGTGCGGGTTGCCCGGATGTGGGAAATCGACGTGGGTTGCCGAGTATGCTGAGAAGAATAAGGAGAAAGGATATACAGTGCTGGGAACGAGCGCTGTTATTGATAAGATGAAGGTAATGGAGTTATAATGTTTTGAAAAATATTTTTAGGCAATTTTAGACTCATTTTGTATATGGAATGTGTTTTATAGACATTTTTCAGTGGATTTTGACCATTTTAGACTCATTTTTGCTGAGTTTTAAGCTTATTTGATGATTGAATGTGTTTTTATTGCAGATATTTCATCAGATTTGATGGAAAAATTTATTTTAGGCCATTTTAGACATTATTTTTAATGGGAAAATAATATTTTGGTCATTTTTTAAATGGGATAATGACATTTTAAACATTTCTTAAATCGGAATGTGATATTTTAGACGAGTTTAGACATTATTTTAAACTGGAAAATGACATTTTAGACATTTATTAAATCGGAAAATGACGTTTTAGACATTTTTTTAATTGAAAAATTACATTTAAACATTTTTTTAACTGAAAAATTACATTTTAGACATTTTTTTAAATGGAAAAATGCAATTTTCTCACTTTGGTCGATTTTCGTAGGAAAAATGTTTTTCGGCATAATTTTTAATATTTGTTTATTTTTTAGGTGAACGGTGCGCCTCGCAAAGACAATTACAGTGGGCGGTGGGAGTCGCTCGTTGAAAAAGCCGGAAACTGCGTCAACCGATTGGCTGAAGCCGCTTCCAGATTCAAACGAAACTACATTCTCGATCAGGTAGACTAGTGAATGTCGATTTCAGGGTTTGGAAAAACTTTTTTTCTTTTTTTTTTTTTCATTTTGAGTTTAATGGTTTGATGGTGTTGATTTATTTTTTCATTTTTTATGTTTTGTTTTTTTTAAAAAAAAGAGATAATTCAGTGTTTTGATGGTTTTTAGGCCTAAATTTGTTGATTTTAGGCTTAATTTTTCTTTTAAACACAAAATCACTTGTTTGAGACCCAAATTTGTGGGTTTTAGGCCAAAATTTATCGATTTTTAGGCATAATTTTTGTTTTAACCACAAAATCACTGATTTTAGACCCTAATTTATGGGTTTTAGGCCTAAATTTCGGCATTTTAGGCTAATTTACACTGAATTATCTCAACCCTTTCCTTCCCCAACTCACAACACCAAATTTTATTCCCAGAATTCATATTTTAACCAAATACTGAATTCAACACCCAAAAAAAACACAAAACACATTTTTCACTTCATTTTATTTGGGAAAAATAAAAAGAACTGAAAAAAAACCCCGAAAAAACCCTTTTTAGGGTTAAAAAGGTAAGAAAATTTGAAATTCCGGTCCAAAACCGAACGGAAACTCACTCAAGGTCAGTATATCTCATTTTCTCGTCTAAAATCGCATTTATTTCATCAGAAACGGGGGAAAATATGTTAAAACAGGTGCGAATAGAATTTCTAATTTCCTATTTAATATTTTACGTTAAAAACAAACGAATTTAACAACGCGCATGCGCAGAAATTTGAAATTGAGTCGTTACGAGCGGATTCCAGCACCAAAAGGTGAGTTGAGCAGACATCGGAGACACATGAAGGCTCGATAAATACGTTAACTCGTTGAAAAGAGGATAAATAAGAGAATTAATCGAGAAAATGAAGTCTTACTTTGTCTAGAACTTATCATTGCAGAGCCTTCAACGATAACTTAAGCGGCGCCGAAGAATTGTGGGTTGGGTGAAGGGAAAATGAGAAATGGAAAAAAAAAACGGAAAATAATTTGAAAAATCGCTCAGTCGGAGTTGATCGTGATTTCTTTGTCCACATCCACTAGACCAATGTGTATGCATCGGCCCAGAGACGTAAAATGCGGCCTTTTGAAGGTTTCAAGCGCAGAGCTGTAGTGCTCGTGCCGTCCGATGAGGAATTCAAACGCAGAGTTGGAAAACAGGAAGTGAGAGATGTGGCGGATAACGCAGTGATGGAAATGAAAGGTACGATACGGGACGAGGAGATCGAGGTTTGGTGTGGTTTGTTTATGGAGTTTGGTAATTTATTTTTTCGTTTCTTTTGAGAAGTGGAGGTGCGGAAGTGGAGTCGAGTTGTGTGAAGGTTTTTGAGTGGAGTTCGGCGAGTTTGACGGAGGTTTGAGGAAATTGTGAGTGAAATTGATGGAATTTACCGAAATATGGATGAAATCGATTATATTTGTGAAATTTGATGGAATTTACTCAAATTTTGAATGAATTTGTTGGAATTTACTTAAATGTCGATTAAAATCGATGAAATAAGGTGACATTCAGTGAAATTTTCGTTAAAAATCAATGAAATTAACTGAAATTTTACCTACATTCGATGAAATTTAATAAAGACCGTTGAAAGTTCGTGAAATTTGACAAAATTTAGTGAATTTTTGACTGAAATTGATGAAATTCACTGAAATTTTGATTAAAATCAATGAAACTCACTGAAATTTTGACTAGATCGACGAATTTCTCTAAAATTTAGACCAAAATAACCAAAATTTACTTCATTTTCAAGTAAAATCCATCAAAGTAGACGAAATTCACTCAAATTTCAAATTAAATCGACAAAACTCACTCAAATTTCAACAAAAATCCTTCAAAATCAACTAACTCCACTCAAACTTTCAATCAAATCAACACAACTCGCTCAAATTTCGACAAAATTCACTAAAACAAAACAAAAATCCAATACTTTTGTCTTCAAACATCGCAAACTTCATACACTACTTCCCAAAACGTCGATTTCCTCGGAACGAGTTCGAGATTCGAAAAAATGGCGGTTTATTTTAGTTATTAATTTATAATTTTTTTATTTTCTGGTTACGGTTAAATGCTTTGTCGAATTTTAGGTTTGGCAACGCACTTCCGTCTTAATTTTCTTTTTCTGTGGTTAGTGTGGTGTAGTAAACCGGAAGTGGTACGCCCGGGATTGGTTTTTATTTTTTTGAAAATTTTTTTTGGAAAAAAATTTTGTTTAGGATTGAAAATGATTTTTGAATTTTTTTGTTTTATTTTAGCTAATTTTATGTTACCGGAAGTTGGCACGTTTTTCGAGGAAGTTGAGTTTGCGGAGCTACCGGAAACGGAAGCTGCGGAGCTGATCGAGACGTATAGGAAGGAAGGAAGAGCGGCGTTGCCGCCGCAGGAAAAACGGTTTCGGCAGAATGATCGAGGTGGTCCGAGAGGTGGGAGGTTTGGGCCGCCGCCGGTGCATTCCAGAGATAGAGATAGGGGTGAGTGAGGATTTTATCCGAAAAATTGATGCGAGAAAGTTTTGGCAGTTTTTTTTCTGCCTGAAAGTTGATTATTTACCCAGTTTTCGCAGTTTTTTTTAGTGATAGTTGACAATTTTTGTATATTTTGGCCAATAAACTGAAAAAGGTTGATGCGTTTTTATGGTTTTGGCAGTTTTATTGCTGAAATTGATAATTTTAACGGCTTTTTGGCCGAAAAAGTGACGATTTTTTCGGTTTTGGCACAGTTTTGGGTCAAAAAGTTGATAATTTTCTCAGTTTTTGGCCAAAAAGTTGATATTTTATTCAGTTTTGGAAGTTTTTTTTTTGCCTAAAAATTGAAGAAATGGGTCACTATTGGCCGAAAACTGAAGAGAAATTAATTTTTCGGTATAATTACTTTTGTTTTTGCCTAAAATTGATAAATTTCTAAACTTTTTAGCCTAAAAATATGAAAAATTGATCAAGTTGTAGTCGAAAATTGAAAAAAATTAATTTTTAGGCCAAAAACTGAAAAAATTATTAGTTTTGGTAGTTGTTTATGCTTAAAAATTAATGATTTCTTCACTTTTGGCTGCTTTCGGTCTAAAAATTGATAATTTCTTAAGTGAGGTGAGGGTTTGGTTTGACTATGATGATAAACATTTATTGGTCTTCTTTCCCTGGCTGAGAAAGTGTGATGGATTAGTGTTGTCTGAGTTTGGGATGAGAGTTAGAAAGGTTGATGAATTTCTTGAATTTTGACATAAGAAGTAGATAAATGTTTTGTTTTGTAACATTGTTGTTGTTGAATAACTGCCAAAGCTAAAGAAATTTATCAAGATTTTGGATAAAGTTAAAAACATCAATTTGTTTTTGGTGAGTAAGATTGATGAATTTTTTTAATTTTGGCCTATAAAAGATGGAGTTTTATGAGTTTTGCTGTTTTTTGACCAAAAAATTAAATAATTTCTCAAGTTGTGGCAGTTTTTGGTCAAAATATTATAAAATTTACTCAGTTTTGGTAGTTTTTGACACAAATATTAATGAATTTCTCAAGTTTTGATATCAAAATATTATAAATTTCGTCAGATTTTGCAGTTTTGATCAAAAACTTAATTTTATTTTGGCAGTTTTTGCCAAAATATTATGAATTTCGTCAGATTTTGCAGTTTTGATCAAAAACTTAATTTTATTTTGGCAAAATATTATGAATTTCGTCAGATTTTGCCAGTTTTTAGGCAAAACTGCCAAACTTTTCAATTTCCTCTGTACATCTTACCACCATTTTAATGTTTTAGCTGTACCGAGGTTTAACTACAATAAAAAAAAAATTGATAAAATTGAAAAAAACAACACTAAAACCAATTTTTTTTATCGACAGGTCGCAACGACGATCGCCGCGGCTACAACTCGCCCAGCCGAGGCGGCTACAGTTCCCCGGGACGTGGCAGCAGCGGACTCGGCGCCGGATACGGCGGTTACCGAGACACACGTAATTCAGGTGGATACAATAGGGGTAAGGGGCGACATTTGACCCAAATTTGGCTATCTATTTATTAAAACCAGTGATGAACAACACATTTTTTGTCTTCTTTTCCCGTCTGATGAAAAAATGAGGGATAAATAATGTTTTATCTGATTTTTATGGTTTTTTAAAAAAAAAAAAAAAAGATTTTTGAAGGAATTTGTGGATTTTTTTGGTTTTGTGAATTAAATTTTTTTTTCTTTTTTTTTAGGGCAAATGGCACCATATAGAGGTGGTGGGATGAATCGAGGAGGTCCCGGTGGACGTAATCAGCACAGTGGTGGAAGGGGTGCGCCAAGGATGAATAGGAATTTTGGGTCTTACAATCGAGATCGGTCGTATAATATGCAGATGAGCAAAGATCATGTAAGATGGGGTTGAGGTTGATGTTTTTTTGAGAGTTTTGGTCAGAATTGATTTTAAAAATGACCAACAATGATTAAAATTGATCAAAAGTGATAATTTAAATTACTTTTGGCAAATTTAAATTAATTGTGATCCAAAATTGAAGAAAAACGACCAAAATTAAGCAAAATGGATTGAAATTAATTAAAATTGATTGCAATGTGGTCGAAATTGAGGAAAAATTTAATGTATTTTGGCTGAAATTGATCAAAAGTAATCGCAATTGATTAAAATTGGCCAAAATTAATGAAAAGTGATCTAAATTAACCAAAATTTATAGAAAAATTGGTCAATTTAAATTATATCACTGAAAATTGGCGAAAATTAACCAAAATCGGTTGAAATTAATTAAAATTGATTGAAGTTTGGTTTGAATTAATCAAATTTAGACAAATCTAACAAGTTACCAAAAAGTTAATCAAAAGTAACTAAAATTTATAAAAATTGACTGTATTATGATCAAAATTAACCTGTAGTAATCAAAATTGATAAATTTTTAAATTGATCAAAAAAATCAACAACTAAATCCCTTCTCCCACTTCCAGAAAGGATCAGGCCACAGCGGATACCGCGGCGGCAGCTCGAGTTACGGCCACGGTAGCTACGGCCAAAACTACGGCTACCAATCCTACAACTACGGCCACGGAGGAGGCGGCAGCAGCGACTACACCGCCCCACAATCCTCAACCAACTCGAGCTATGGACAGAGCCAATGGAAACAGTCGGGTCAGCAAAAAAAAAAAAATTCAAAAAATTTTTTTTTTTTAAATTAATTGTAATTTTTTTTTTAAAGCAGGTTACGGTACAGGTAGCCAGGGCTACGGTTCGGGCTACGGTGGACAATCGAGTTACGGCCAGACAGCACAAACGTCAAACTATAATCAACAACCTGCCACTACTAATCAATCATCACAGCAGTCGCAACAGCAGTCGTATTATAACCAGCAACAACAATATTACAGTCAACAATGGAGTCAGTGGAACCAGCAAAACCAGCAATATTATAACCAGTACTATAACCAGTACTATTCACCCGGAGGAGGGGGGTACGGAGGGTATGGGTCACAAAGTGGGGGTACTAGCGGAAGTAGCAGTCAGCAAAAATAGTTTTCATCCATTTTGTTTTTTTTTCTTATAATTGTTTTTTTTTTTAAATTTTTTTTTCAAAAATTAAAATTTTTTTGTTTGTTGATTTTATGCATGATTTAAAATCAGTCACTCCCTCCATTACCATACATTTACTGTGAATTTAGACATTGTAGAGATATAATATTATATTTGATGGTTATTATTATTATTATTATTTTTTATTATATAATTAAAATTGTAATTAATCATCACTGTATAGCGACAGAATTTTTTTTAATTTTAAAAATTTTTTTTTGTTGAAAAAAATACAAAAATTTGTAAAATGTTAAATTTCGGCCGTGAAAATGGCTGTTTAAAAATGCAAATTTTTTTTCTTTTTAATTATAATTATTATGATAATTATTATTAGTTAGTGATGTAAATTTTTGTTTAATCGTGTGTACATTTTTTGCTTGTTACTGTCGCATTTTGTGTTTGATGGAAGTTAACTCGTTGCATAATCCTCATTTAATCGCAGATGTTTAACTTTTTTAATCTCCCTTAGATAACTTGAATGTCGCATGCAAACATCGTGCAAATATCGAAGTGATGTTTGTTTTACGCCCTGTATTTTTGCTGTTTAGCCATTTGTGGAATACAATCACTGACACTTTGTTTTATTTTTTTTTGTTTTCATTTAATAACTTTAATCAACCTCAGAAAATAAAAATTTTTAAAAACCATTTTGTGTTTTTTTTTTTTGATTTTGTATTGGTATAAAAATAAAATTTGACGCTAAAATGGAAATGGTTAATTTTCTCGAGGTTTCTCGTTAGCTAAGACGTGGAAAGCTGCTCCTAAGGCCCAACTTAGTTCGTGACCGTCGATTTTTTTTCTGAGCTGGAAAGTGGAATATTTTATTAGTTTTTTGTTTTTAAGTTAAGATTGCTGATGTGTGATGTAATTGGATTATTAGTGCATCTAAATTTGATGAAGAATTTGAGAAAATCAAAACTTCAATAAAAAGTTTGAAAAAAATTGAAAAATTTTGAGAAAAGAAAATCAAAAAAGCTGAAAATATTTGAGGAAATCAAAAATTCAATAAAAAAATTTGGAAAAAATGGAATAATTTTGACAAAAATAAACTCAAAAAAGTTGTAAAATTTGAGAAAAGATTTTTAAAAAATGAAAAAGATGTGAAAAATTGGAAAAATTTTGACAAAAAATATTTTAAAAAATTGGAATAAATGTTTTCCAACTTTTTTGAATTTGTTTTTGTCAAATGTTTATTCATCTTTTCAAATTTTCAAATGGGTTCTAAATTTTTACCAAAAATATCTGAATTTGTGTGTTAAATGTAAATATAGTTGAACCCCGCTATAACGAAATGCTTGAGAATTAAAAAGAGCAGTTCATTATAACGAGTTTTCGTTATAATAAAAATTTTACCATGGAATTCTATGGGGATTTGTTAATTAGCGATTTTAAATCTCTTCATTATAGCGGAATTATCATTTTAAGCGAGTTCATTATACCGGGGTTCGCTTATAATATCAAGAATTGATAAGTTTTAGACAAAATATTTGAATTTATATCAAAATTCTCTTCATTTTCTTGTCAAAATAACAAAAACATCTAAAACATCCACATTTAACTCCAAAACAAAAAAAATCTTCAAATTCAGACCAAATTCCTTACATCACACATCACATAATAAACACTCACTATTAAATCCTTGTCATATTTTAACCCTAATCCTTGATTAAGTAATGAACTGATATATGTTAAATCAAGACACGCAAACGGCTGCTCAACGTTCGCATGCGCACACGCAGATTTGGCAGCCTTAATGTAATCCTCCACCTTTATATCACCGCCTTTAAATGGATCTAAAAAACAAAAAAAAATTAATAAAAAATAATTTAAAAAAAAAAAAATGTCTGGGTTTTTTTTTCATACCGATCAACCCATTTTCCGTCGCCCGGTCGAAATAATACGACATTCCGTAAATATCTTGTAACTGTAACTCGGGCGGTGCGTAAACTTTATCATTTACGACTTTATCTGCTACTTTTAGACATTCTTCGAAGCGTAGAACGCGATTGTTTTTTGATTGCACTGAATTCTTGATTGGTGGGATCTCGCGAATAAATTTTCCACTGAAAAAAAAAATTTTTTTGGAAAAAATTTAAAAAATTTGAAAAATTGAAAAATTAGGAAAATTTTGAGTAAATGAACTTACGAAACTAAATACTCTTTGTTTGCATAAATCCAGTTTTTGTTTACGATTGAATGAACACAAGGACTGATAAAATGAGAACTTTGTTCTTGGTGAGATTGATTGCCCGCTTGTAAAATTCCCAGACGGGCAGCCATGAGACCGAGTCCTAAGTAACTGTTGAAAGAGAAAATGTGATAAGATTAGATGTTGGTTGGAGTGAATGAGGTGTTGTGGGTTTGTTTGGAATGTGGGGGGAAGGTTAAGTTAGTTTTGGGAAAGTGGGGAGTGGGGAATGTGTGGAATTTGAGGGAATTGTGTGGAAAATGTAAAAAAAATGTGAAAAATGTTGAAAAATATCGAAAGAATTTGAAAAATATCGAAAGAATTTGAAAAATTTTGAAAATATTCGAAAAATTCTTTAAAATTTTCAAAATTATGATAACAAAATCAACAAATTTTTAAACGATGTTGAAAATAACTGAAAAATAATCGAAAAACACTGAAAAATAGCGAAAAAAATAGAAAAACAGGAAAATTTGAGAAATCTGAACACATTACAAAATAAAAGTTTTAAAAAAGCGAAATAAAATCAAAACAAAACAAAGTTTTAACATTTTTACTGTTTTAAACATATTTTCTCATTTATAATGTTTTCCTCACTATTAATCTTTTTTGAATCACATTTTTCAACATTTTTCGTCATTTTCAATGGTTTTCTCATTAAAAATACTCAAAAAAAAAAACATTTTCACATTCTTCAAATATTTTTAAAAAGATTTCGATCGTTTTTTCCCCCGAAAATTATATTTTTTCTCATTTTCAACTTTTCTTCCCAACTTTTGTATCTTTTTCCACTTCCAATACCTATGAATATACAAATTCAACGTCCGACCAAACACAACAACTTTGTGCATATCTTCATTAGACGCAGCCGAAAGCGTCTGTTTATCCGCTACTAAGGTCACTTGTGTCGAACCCCCGCCTAAATCCAACGACGCCATCATATTCTCATCACTCCCAGTCAACGTATCTATAAAAAAAAAATCAAAATTTTTTTTTAGAAAAATCAAAACAAACCAACAAAAACATTCTTAATTTTACCAAAAACCAAATAAATTAAATCTGATCACGTGATAGATAATTTGGTATTTGTTTGGTTTTGATAAAATAAAAATGTTTATTGACAAACCTAATAAAAAATTAACAGTAAACCACGAATATAATCCTTCATCGGTGCCGTCCATTATAGAAACGGAGTCGGGGGTCACCAAAAATGGATAATTTAAAAATAGTTTACGAACCTGAAATTAAGAAAAAAATTTAAGTTTTGTTGATTTGAAATAATTGAAAGGATTGGGAAAATTGAATTTTGAGGTGAAAATGAGGATTTTTGGTGAAATAAAAATTAAGTTCTAAATTACAAAATAAAAAATTAAAAACTTTGATCAAATTTAAATTTTATCAACATTGTTTTTGACTTTCTCTAATTTTTTCTAAGTTTTGATTTTTTTCCACAATTTTTTCCCCAACAAAAAATTTTGAAAAATAGGATTTTTTTTTGTTGATTTTTTCACTCAAAATTTTTAGATTTTTCCGATATGTCCACACCTCACCCTCCCATTTTTCAAATTTTACGATTTTTCCCCCCGAAATTATTCGATTTTATTCCAATTTTTCCAATTTTTTAAAATGTTTTTGTAAAAAATTTTCTATTTTTCATATTTTTTCCTCTTTTTTTTAATTTTGATTTTTTACTCTAATTTTTCACCTTTTTTGAATTTGTTTTTGTCAAAATTATTCCATTTTTCAAATTTTTTATTGAATTTTTGATGAAGAAATCATAAATTCAAATAAAAAATATAAAAAAACCGTTAAAAAATGGAAAATTTTTAAAAAATTGGAATAAAAGCTTTCAACTTTTTTGAATTTGTCTTTTGTCAAAATTTCTTCATTTTCTGAAATTTCTTCCTCAAATTTTTATTCTTCCTCATATTTCACAAATTTTAGATTTTTCCTCAAACTTTTCAAATTTCTTTCCTGGAAAATCCAAAAAAATCCCAAAAAAAATCTCCACCCTCAACTATAACCCCTTCCTCCCAAAAATTTTTAATAACCTCGGTTAAAATGGCTTCCGCCTTAGTTCCGGGCAACAACCGTAACCCAGCCGTCGCTTTCAATACAATGGGCGTGTGACTCCACGCTGTCTGTGGTATCTGTTCCTTGGCCTTTTCCAAAAGAGGCACTAAACTTTGGGCGGCCTAAACCCAGAAAATTAATTAGAAAAAAATAAGTTAAAAAATTTGACCTCAAAAACCAATTTTTTTTTTACTTTATCTGGAGCGTCAGCATATGCAGAAAGTCCTGGTTTAATTTCCTCAAAGTATTCCTTCTTTAATTTCAAATTTCCATCTGCAAAATAAATTTTTTTTAAATTAATTAAATTTTATAAATTATTTCAGAGTATAAAATTAGAAAAAATTAGAAAATTTTTCGTTTTTAAGTAAAAAGTAAAAGTTTCAACAAAATTTCTGTTTTTTGGTTGAAAATTATATTAAAATGACATCAAATTGTCATAAAATGACTGAAAACTGCAAAATTTTCTAGTTTTTTCGTAAAAAGTATCAAAATATTACAATTTTCACGTAAAAAAGAAACATAAATGTGAAATTTTAGTACTTTTTAGTTAAAAAACATCAAAAAATGAGTTTATTCTAAATTAAATGATCAAAAACTGCTAAATTATTGTATTTTCTGTTTAAAAAAACAACGAAAATGCAATTTTTTGGTGTAAAATGACGTAATATTACAATTTTTTTACTCAAAATAACCAAAAAACACCAAACCTCTTAAATTTCAATAAAAAAAACCTCCAAAACTCAATTTTTAAAACAAAAACACAACCAAAAACCAAATTTTCAACACACACAAAAAATAAAATAAAATCAAAAACCTCTCAAAACCTTTAAAAAATTACAACTTTCAACTACAAACTACAAAACACATCAATTTCAACCTACAAAACAACTATAATTACAACTCCACCACCAAAACACCAAAAAAAAACACCAAAAAACACAAATTAACCCAAAAAATCAATTTTCCACACATTTACCACCAAATCCATTCATTACCTACAAAAACCCGATGGAATGTAAAAACAAGAATCCTCGACCCGGTACTGCCGGCATCAAACATAATCGCATACTCCATCGCTTGAAATCCCATCACGACGCTCAAATGATCCTCAAAACTCGTCGCGTGATAATGCGGTTTCATCGGATACCTCCCGAACACCAACTTGAACGTCAAACTCGCCGCCACAAGAACAATTAATAAAAACAAACATCTTCTCATCGTAAAAACACGTATTTTCGGATCGTTTTTCATCGGTTTCGGCACCGTATTCCCATTCGCTATCTAAAAAAATACAAAAAAATTAATTCTATGCATAAAAACCACCTGCGAGAACACCTGCGGTCCATATTTATCGGTAAATACAATGTGTGTCAATATTTGATAATAAAAACACACGTTTTACAACTTTATTGTTGTTCTTTTGTGTTTTGTGCAATTTCGGTGCGCGCCGCCATTTTTTTATTTTTTTTTTTATTTTTTAAATTTTGGATTTTTTACCGGTGGAATTTTTTTTTTTTTTAGTTTTTCACCGAAAAATTTAAAAATAAATTAAAATACCTGTTTTTCCTTCTTCCGTTTCTTGATTTCGCCCGGCATTTTGAGTCAGAGCGTCGTTTATGAGAGGATTTCGGCTATTTTGTGGGGTTTTGTTGAAAATTTTCCATATCTATAGCGTGATAAGATTAAATGATAAGTTTTTGTAGTGAATTAAATAAAATACGATCCGTTAATAAAAATCATATTTTCCGTTTTATTCGTCCTACGCTTTCTTTTACACGTCATCCATGTTCACACTCGTAACATGAAGTCTACATTCACCTAGTGAGAGTATTTATCACTAAAAATTACAATTTGCAGGCGAAACACTTTTTCAAACCAACAAATTCCCCCTTCGACTGTAAATTAAATAAAAAATCAAAATTCGCACATCAATACATCGGTAATCTTCTTCATTTCAGTACCATTGAATGGCTTCGTGAGAAAATCTGCTTGCATTTTCTCACTCGACACATGTTCAATCACTATTTTGTTTTCCTCCATCGCTTGCTTGACCAAATTAACTCTTCGGTTGAGGTATTTGGTTCTCAATTTCTGTGCTCCTGATGAAGTTGATGTGACCAAATTCATGCTATCGCATTTCAAACTTATGCTTTTTCCGATGCTTTGTTCCCCCTCGATTCCTTCTATTAACTCGCGAAACCAAATCCCTTCACGAACTCCCTCTGCTAACGCGTCCAATTCACTCTCAGTTGATGATGCGGCCACTAATCCCTGCTTGTGCGACTTCCAGTGGATTAGGTCATGACCTCTCTTGATCAAATAGCCGGTGAATGACTTCGAATCCCGTGTTCGATCCCATGACGCGTCAGTAAATATTTGTAAATCTTCACCTTTACTTCCGTACTCCAAACCCTTGTTCATCGTTCCTCGCAGATATCTCAAAACTCTGAGTAATGCTTGCCAGTGCATTGCTTTGGGTCCCTTATTAAATCTTGAAAGACTTGAAAGTGCAAATGAAATGTCTGGTCTGGTATTCACAGCCAGAAACATTAAACGACCTAACAATTCCTGATATTTTGTGGTGTCAAAATCCTCGCTTTCCTTATTGTTCTCCAAATCTTGGTTCGGGTCTGTCGGCGACTTTGCTGCATTGCAATCTGCCATCTCGTACGCGTTTAACACATTTTCGATATAATTCTTTTGATGAATTATTATTCCGCTATCTTTTTGTATCAATTGTATACCCAATATAGTTTGCGCGTCGTCATTTGTCGTCAATTCCACTTTGTCTCTGATCTGACTTAGAATTTTTCTTTCTATTTCTTCGCAGCTTGCGACGGTCACCAAATCATCGACGTGCATCCCCATAATTAGGTAGTCTTCATCTTCTATGTAAAAATATACGCATTCGTCATCAAGACTTCTTTCGAATCCTATTCTTTTTAACAAGTCGTTGAGGAATTCGTTCCACTGACGTCCCGACTGTTTCAACCCGTAAATACTTTTCTTTAGTCTGCAAACGCGATTTCCTTTTTCTTCAAACCCCGTGGGCTGCGTCATGTATATTTCTTCATTTAAACCTGCGTA
>JAQIXT010000708.1:0-25974 GCA_034700445.1 Stenotaenia linearis | reverse complement strand
ATTTTTGTATTGAAATTAGGTTTAACGTGTACAAGTTCCATGAGCGGCATATATTGGCTGCGGTCCTGCGATTATGCAGCTCACAATCAAAGCTCAAAAGGGAAACAGTTTGTTTCACAAAATACGTTAGCGTAGGCTAATGATTGCGCCACGATCCGTTAAAGAGCAGCGAAGTAAGTTTTCATAATTTGTGTTCTATTTTATTTTATATAAATTTTCGATCGTAAAGGTAGTTCGTATTGATGTATCTTTACGATCGAAAATTAAACAAATCGCAAGTACCGGATAAAGTTAATAAATGATTTTATTTTTTGAGAAAAAAGCAAATAATAAGTGAAAAATACTGTATTATAGATTCTTTTCACTTGTTATTTGTTTAATTTTTATTTTGAATTTTATCCCTAACAAAATTAATGTACATCTTATGAAAAAGAATCTTCGTGTTTTCTTTATAGCATGGTATGTATAGTGTGGGTCTTTGAATTTCACTACGCGACGTCGAATTTGACAAAAGAAATTTAGCATTCTTTTCCTACAAAATTTTCTACAAATAGGAATTTAAAATAGCCATCATTAAGTGACCTTTTATGCATTGATCAGTTCTGGTGTCGAAATTTCGAGATAATTTCGAGATAGGCTGCAGATCAAGCTCTAACTTTGAATCTAATTCTGAAATTGTGGAACAATTACATCATCACAAAACGAGACAATGTGAGATTTTTTTACTTCTCACACATATCTCGTTTGACGAGATTGCATTTTGAGGTCTATTTTGATGGATATAAAAATGTAGATCTTAGTAAACTAAGATCATTTTTAAGACTTTCAAAACGTTTGAAATAACCTCAAAAATTTTAAAGTTATTCCATACTAATCCTTTAAATATAAACCAGAGAAAATAGTGGACAGGAACAAACAAAAAGAAAAACAGAACTTATAGACAATTTGACCCCTGAATTATCAGCATTTAATAAAAATCAAGTTGTAATGAAAATCATTGGTTGCCCAGGGATATTCCAACGTTATAAAGGCAAATTCCGCTAAACGCTAACGTGCTGGTATTTCTGCGGTATTTCGAGCACTTTCCCTAAAATTTGAGAGCACCTAGCTTACTCCTAATCTACGTAATTCAAACTCTCTCTCTCTCTTCGTTCTCTTTTCAAAACTCCATTCACAGCTTTAAGCGAGATGTTACTGCACTAATTAATAAGCTGTTTGACAGTTTTACATGAAAATGCATAAACAAACCAAATGTCAAAATATCTAATTGAGAAGTTATATTACAAAATTGTACGAAAAATTGAAATTTCAACATAGTCCAAACTTTCTGATCTTTGTTCAGAAACTGCCCAATAGCCCCAAAATTAACCCCAAAGTTCGTAAGCAATTCCCATTTGATAAAGAATAAGCGTTCAACAGCTTAGTCAAGCTTAGTGATCACGATGTGATTTTATGAGTAAAAAATTATTCTTATAAATAATAAATAATAAATTCTACTCACCTTTGGACTGGGTTTGTGGATGACTATTGATTTGACTGTATAGTTGCAATCGTCCTTCTATTTTACGTAAGTGCTAAGGGAACATTTCTATGCACCCTTTTAATTGATGGCAACGGCAATTCGAGGGTAATGTTTAATCGATGAAATACAGTAATTACGGTAAACTAGTCCACTCCTCTTTGTGGCTCCCAATGTTTTGAAATTATTAAATGCGGCTCCAAAACATAAAAAAAAGTTCCACCGCTCATTACAATCCATCATAACTCGTCTAAACCTTAACATCGTAATTTGAAAAACAACTCTATCTGAAATGGAATTACAGATGCATTAATAAAAACAAAAACAATCTCTTTAATAAAATTAGTTCACTATTTTTCAAATCTTTGATCCTATTTGAAATAGCTATCATTTTACAAAAACATTACCACTGTAGATATGAGGTCCAAACTTCAATTTTGCTGGACCTTTGCATCTTGCATGTTATCGTTAAATTTAATATTAACTATAAAGATTAAGGCTAATGTAACCTGTAATTATGAACAATTAGTTTTCAGACGTCTTGACCTTCGGTAACCCACTAG
This sequence comes from Stenotaenia linearis, assembly GCA_034700445.1. Taxonomy (NCBI): domain Eukaryota; kingdom Metazoa; phylum Arthropoda; class Chilopoda; order Geophilomorpha; family Geophilidae; genus Stenotaenia; species Stenotaenia linearis. Next base: position 23,892 of record JAQIXT010000708.1, on the reverse strand, counting down.
TGCCTCTATAGAATTGCGTTCAAAATGGAATCGTCGTTAATGTTGTGTTAATACAGGGAAAGTAATTTTATACATTTCATTTATTAAATTAATTTAATATTCATATATGTCCAAAAAATCTGGCCCAGACATTTTGAACATCTGTATATTATTTCAGTTACAAAACCATTGCCAAAAGCAAAGTAAATTGTATTTTTTAAAATTTAAAGTTGATTTTTGCATAAATCATTTTGCTGAAAATGAAGTTATTAAAGAAACATTAGAAATGCTCAAGCCATTCTTGTGATGCAACAAAGGGAGTACAAGTGAGGTAGAAAAAGAAAGCCCACACCTTAGCTTAAACGGCTCCCAGGAGCAAACGGGCAATGTAATGTCAACTAAACACACCTTCAATCTCATAGATGATGGAATATGACATGCAACATGTACTCCACCTGGATTAATTAATGAAACACAAAACAATTTGAGTAAGTCGTCAGTAAGCTTATTAATCTCTTTCCTCGCCTATGAAATGAAATCTGCAAAACCGAAATCAGAAAAGTTTAAAAAACTCAAACTCAGGTCGAGTGAAATTCAGTGGCGTTGTTAAAAATTTTTTCTTTTCTCATTACGCACTCTTATTACCGAAATTCAGATTGTAATCATGACTGATTGGCAAAATTTACACTTTGTGAGCAATCTTTCGGTAATTACACTTTTTTCTTCTATTGTTGCTATCACTCTATTTTCATTAAAGTTTCGATTAAGTAGGAGAGTTGATTCCAGTTTCCTCGTGCATGCTAGGCTGTCAATCCTTTGTGCTCAGGGCATCATTAGTAGAGGCTCAGGAAAAAGGCAAAACTTGAAGGAAGGAAGCGAGACAAGTGGATGATATTATTACTGCTCTCCCTATTGATTTCCAATAATGACTGGCTAGACTAGTCTGCTGGCCAAACTGTTCAGCAAATGAGCAGACATGGCGCACGTATGCTTCACCTAATATCATTGATTATGTTGATAAAAAAAAGCTAATATTTTTTTTTAAATTTTTTAACTTTTATTTTTTATTTCTCAATATAAATGCAAATAAGTTTCTTTTTTATTCGGTATTTTCTTTTTTTGGAAATAGAACATGGAACTATTGCACAAGGTCTTATGCGTGCCAGTTTGAAGTTAACATTCTGTCCACTAGGCATCGCTTTGGCTCAACCAAAATAAATAAATGAATCAATTTATGGGAGAACTGAATCCAAGAAACGTTTTAAAAAATAAATGCCAGATAAAACGGTGTTTGGATGACAAAGAAAATGGCTTTGGAAAATATATATTTGTATATACTTTAAGAAATCTGAACGTCGTAAAAGCAAAACTTTTCACAAATGAACGATTTTCGCTTATTATTTATTACTGGCTATTGAAAGATCACAGATCCGACAGTGGGCAGTGTCAACTCAGGGCAAAGGTTGAAATGTTTTCTTTTTTCTTTTCCTACGTTAGCTGTCTGTTGTTAAAAACTACGGCTTAAGTTCTGCAGGAAGGAGAAATCTCTCACAGTCAAATTAATAATACAAGTAATTAATATTTTTTCTTTTGTACAAAAAAGCCAAGCCATTCTTGTTTTCTATTCAAATACAAATCACAAAAAAGTTTTGTATTTTTTTTCTTTTAAAAAAAGAAATAAAACAAAAATAAATAAAACAAATGTAAATTTCTTTTTGGCCAGACTCCACCCATTAATTTCCAAGCTCTAATTTAAAAATAAAATAAAAACAAAAACAAAACAGAAGAAAAAAAAAATGAAGAAAAAAAAAGCGAAAATCTTAGGTTCCAGTATATTTCAGATGATCTACATCTTCCTGTCTTTCTTATTTTTATAACACAAAAAAATAATTATGGTATCATAAACATTTTTCAAATATTACAAGCTATAGACACTTTTTCACATATCATTAAGTATTCTTCTTACATACTAATTTATTTAAATCTCATTCAATCGCAACACTAATCATTCTTACAGGTATTTGTTTTAAATTAACAAAAAAAATATGGATGCTGAATTCAATCATAATGAAAGACACTGGGCACAAATATCTATTCCCCTTGATAAATCGGAAAATATTACCTGCATTCCTTGGAATGTCATTTAATGTATAATTGAATGCAGCCAAGTTTTATTTTTGCACATGGTTTGGACTGGGTGAAGTCTGAGTAAAAAGTATACAAATTATTGATTCTATTATAAGCCACAAAGTATGGGCGACCGTCTCATTTTAACATGTTAAAACCTTTCGAGATTCACACCTCGAGTGAAATTTTTTTTTAAATTTCTAAATAAATAAATCACCCTTCTTTCGAATGGAGTCTACAACTTAATGAAACAAAGTTAAAAATTAAGAGAAAAAGGAGGAAAATCCAAATTGGTTTTGTCTGCATAGATTTAATATAGAATCGAATCTGTATTCTGTACGTGTGTGATTATTATCAAGTCGAAATAATAAATTGCATCAAACTCGAGTCCTATATCTTTTTTCTTTGTTGATTTTCTCTTTTGACAAAAAATGCGGTGGGTCCCAGTGGCTTTAACATTTTAAATTTGAGTCCTCGTAATAATAATAATAATAATATAATAATAATAATAATAATAATTTTTTTGTTTGTACACACATAAAAACAATTACAAAGGCATGACTGAAATACACTCAACTCACTTGTAATTGTTCTTTATAATTTGTTTTCCCCACATGCATAATATCCTTCACCTGGTGAGGGATAGAAACATTCATTTAAAAAATCCTAAGAATTGTTGTAAGACGTCCATTTGTTTTTTCTTGCAGTTATGTCACAAATACTTTTCTCTTCCTCTAAGAATGCACTTGGTAACAAAGCCGGTTGGAAGTCGATTCGCCCATCAGACGATTTTTCTCTGTCCATGTTGTAATGGTTGACAAGTGTTGAGAACTTGACATATTCGTACAAAATTTTAATTTACTTCTCTCGTTTTACCGTATCGCACGCTTCGAAGGAGGCAATGAGGGCGTTTGGTGAGAAATGTTCTTCTGTTTGCGTTTTCAATGTAGCGGAGGGAGGGATTTATGAAGAGTCGAAAAAGCACAGCGCGCAGACACGGAAATACACACATCTAGTGTACGAAATTTGTTCTTTTTTGTTAAATCATTTTTTTCCCTACAAGTCTACTAAGTGGTTGTTGTTGTTGAAGCGAAATGTATTATTTTACTGCCGTCTGTCGTGTTTTGTGGGTGCTGAGCAGCTTCAAAGGTGGTAATAGTCTGCTAAATGCGCAGTTTTTATTTTTTTAAATTTCTTTATGTACGCCCTTTTTAAAACTTTCAAAATTTCTTGTAGTCTCTAGCATTTTATATCACAAGGGAATTTCACCCTTCACCTAGGGGTTATTGTACCCTGTTAAGAATGTTCAAACAAGTTTCTTGTACAATAATATTAATCTTTTTTTCTTCAAGTTGGGAGAATATGAAATATCACAAAAGGATTCTTTTCCTTGCACAAAAATTAAAAAATTAAAATTACAAAACCAAAGTAAACAAAAATAAAAAGTTCCTTCATGGCCTCCATTTTTAAGGTTGGTTCATGAACGTCGAAGAGACCGAAACTAAACCGCTCGAACCAAAACACACACACTAACTCTCCTCTCACTTAAGGCTTTCTTTTATCATTTTCTTTGCCACGGTGTAAAATTTTTTCTCTTAAACATTATCCTTTTTTTCCCCATTTTTTTTAAAAAATACAAGTGGAGAAAAATCGGGAGGAATTGGGACCACCAGAATAGCAAGGACATCTAAAGTGGTTTCAGCTTTTTTTTAACCTTTCTTTTTTTTTTTTATTCTTTTTTTTATCTTTTCCTTTTTTTATAAAGAAAAATAGCAAAAGAAATGACGATATGTGAACAAAAACCTTGACAACAAAAAAGTGAGGCACTGTGAACTGGAGACTGGATGGGACCAATAAACTTGATGGCTTCCATGACAACGATAAAGAAAGAAAAAATAAAATCGGCCCCGTGGAGGAGAGTTGTCAAATTGCATCCACGACGACTCAGTCATTATCATCATCATCATCATCATCATCATAATAATAATATAATATAATAATAATAATAATTATTATTATTAATAATAATAATTAATAATAATAATACACTTGGGTTAGATTAGTTAGGATCACAAAAGAGTTGAAAGACAAAATTAAAAATCGAACTGCTAATCAATCATTCATCCATTCATTCAATCAATCAATCAATCAATCAATCAGTGCTCATTCATCCGTCATCAGACGCCGTTGTTTGGTTGTTGTCCGCCACTACTGGCAATAGCTTCACTGTACCCAGGCGGCGGTTCACCATCGGGTGCACAAGATGCCGAATGCCGAGCCATCGGAGCCAAAACTAAGTTCGTTGTCGCCGGCATCGCGGAGTGGTGTTGCTGATGGGGATGGGGGTTTGGATTTGGATGCAAATGATGGTGCGAGTGGGAACTGCAGCGTAAAACGGACGACGCAGAAGTACTATTTCTAGCGGCTCCTGCAGCGCCCATGTTCCCGTTGCGCGCTGCCGCCGCGTTGTTGTTGGCGCTGTGGCAACGCATGACTAGCTGGGTACCGTTGCAGTCGCGAGGGGGCGTCAAACTGCCGCTCTCGCTCCCGTGGGAGGAGTTTGAGCGGTAGGGCGGTGGACTACCGCCTTCGAACACGGTCCTGTTGGGCGGCGGCCGAATGCACTTGCTGTAGATCTCACGCTCCTGCTCGGGATCCCTCATGTGAAAATTCTGCAAACTCCCATAAGGCTCTTCGCCATCGGGCAACGGCAGCGACGGAGGCAGCCCCAACTCTAAATCCAGGCGAACCGACTTGTTGCGTATCTGCCGATCTTGAAGGCTCACCTTCTCGCGTAGAAGGCGTTCTTGGTTGGAAACGGGCACGTACAATACCTGCAACCACAACAAACAAAAAATAAACAAACTAAAAAATAAATTACAACAAATCCCTGTCAATCAAATTCGTGCCCGGGCCTCTTCCTTTCGGATGCAATCAATCCTTTGAGGCCAAACCAAAGGGCGGGGGGAGCGAACGGGGTCCCGTCTGAGAAATTTCAGCTGGGCTTAAATCCGGGAAATATACCAGACATGATGAAACAAGTGGTTACATTCTATTTTCCTACAATGACGTCACTGCATAATTCGACAATTTCTTTAACGCTAAATTAAGTAATCGAGGTCGGTCGACAAAGTGTAAACAAACCAACTAAATTATCAAAATGGACAGATTGAGTGACAGCGCTCGACTCGAACTCTGCCCCGCTCGCTCCGTGAAATTATAAACTCAACATTTTTCTCTCTTTTGTTTATTTTCCCTTTTCATTATTACGCGCATTCCGATAATAATTCTATGCGAAAAGTTTTTCAACTTTTATCACACGACCAACATTTGCATGCATTTTTGCATTCGAAAACCGCAAAAGGAGATTGCCCTTTAGAAAACGCCCGTCGTAAATTATATACAAAATATTACAAAATAAAACATGTACACACGAAAAAAAAAATAATAATAAATAAATAAAAAAATTGGACTATTACGCACGACATCTCGTATAATAAATAACCGAACTCGGCTTATAAATAGCGCCGTACATTCGAAATTTAAGCGCAGGTAGTGTAACTTTGGAGACAAAACTTGATTAATAAATCCAAAAAAGAGAAAAACACAAATAGAAATAAAACACTGGGTTCCGGTTTACTAGTACTTACTGAGGACGCTGGGTGGAGTTGGTTGGATCTGTGACTGTCGGGTTGCAGACGCTGTGTTTGTCCCGTCGTCACGGCAGCCGCCGGGTTATGGTGCGGGGGCGGATGATGTTGGCGCGCGGTTCGCCCCTCAGTCCACGACCGCGCCCCCATCTTATAGTGGCTCAGGGCGCACGTGAGAATAGTCAGCGTCACTAACACTGCTATCACAATTATGATTATCTGAATGCTGAAAACTGAAAATTCAAAATAAAAAATTTGTTAATTAAATTCGAAAAAATTAATATCGATTTAATACTATCTTAGCAAAATGAATCACATGTACCAACAATCTGCCGAATTATCTTAAACTCTAATCTTCAAACTTAATTATATACTTTTTAAAAAAACAAATTACTATTGATTGAACAAAGCAAAATAACAATAACGAAACTTATTTATTTAAAATTTAAAAAAAAAAAAAAAAAAAAAAAAAAAAAAAAAAAAAATGAAAACCTCAGACATTTTCAATCCGACCGAAAAATTTTTTTCTTTTAAAGTATAAATAACTTAAATAGCCATGTTTAAAAAGTGATTAAATATGTGCACGAGTCAGACAAGGTCTGTTACGTAAAGTGCAGACATACACACTCCTTCGACTGACTTTCTAATCTCAGAAACTTTCTTAAAGGAAAAACTATTCCTCGATAAAAGACGTTATTTAACGAAAAGTTAATCAACACTACACTAAAAAATGATTATCACGAGTAACCACTTCAACACCTTCGACCAAAACCCCTTCCAATTAATTTCGCTTCAATTTGAATATTGATTAAGTCGTGTGAATAAGACTTTGGACACCTAAAGAAGATTCTTTGATCGGTCCAAGGTTGAAAAGTCGAAATTTTTTCATTCGTTTTTAGGAGAGAACGAAAAATACTCCGAGTATTAAACACAAGAAACAAAAAAATAAATCCAACTTTTTATTTTACTCCAAACGCTGTAATTAACTCCCAATTTTAATTTCAACTTTTTCCCCCTTAAGTACGGGGTTGAAAAGCAAAGACGGAAAAAAAACCTCATAAACTAAAAATAGTTTAAATCAAAAAAACAAAAAATGTTAACACGTATCGAATTCGAGCTTAAGTACATCCATGAAACAATTTTCCTCACGAAATTCTGAGAACAAAACCCGGATAAATTGTGTTTAAAAAAATTAAATACGACAAGGTCAAATGAATCCCAACTGCGCCAAAAAGCAAACAAATTACAGCCACCATTTTTCATCGCTGCATTTCTCCTTTCCTTTAAAATCTAAGAAATATTCGGATGCACTTTACCTGTTCGCTGCTATTTTCCCGTACAGATAAGACATGGATGAAAGCACAGCACACGATAAATTCGAACACAGACTCCTCTCCGCTCTACCCACACTCAAAAGGCGAAACCAGACGAGCAGACAGACACCCGCCAGACCCAACTAACAAAAATCCGATTTCTGCGTCGACTTCGTCCGTCTAGTTTACAACGACCAGTTTCAGACGTTGTTCATAGCCGACGCCGTTTTTCAGTCACGATCCCAAACAAGTACCTGCTCATAACACCCATCAAGCACGGTTTAACGTTTGAACTACAACTGGGTCGCCAGCTCCACGCTTGCACGTAATGAGAAACTCAACCAAGACTGTAGCCGCCATCACTGCGCGCCAGGAGTGATCGCTCAATCATTCGAGCGAGCCAACTTGGGTTCGGCTCCATGCATTATTATTACCGATTCATTTTCCGATCATCCTTATTCTAAAAACAACAATTCCTGTTTTTTCCTTTATTTTCCGACGTTTAAAAACAAATTTCTACGCATTGTTAATTTAAAAATTAAAAAAAAGAAACAAAATAAAAGTTTGTTTAATTGTAAATAGATGGCGCTTGGATTTATTAGAAAAATGGAAAATTGAGATGAAAAAATCAGATTTAATTTTGAATAAGAAATCTTCTCGTTACATATTTTTCTTCTTCAAATTCCTTATCGGTAATAGCTTTTTCCTTTTCAAATATTCCCCACTTTAATGGAATAAAGGAAAATGCTATTATAAATAACTAAGTGCAAGTTTAAGGAAAAAATGAGACGAGCAACGCCTGTCTGGCACTTGCAGACGTTACGTAACTTTACGGTGACGTCAGATACAATAAATCACCCACTGACAGACGAACTCGCGAGACAAAAATATGATTTCTACAGCTATAATCAGATGAAGTCACAGATTTCAAGTACTAAAAATCAGATAAATTTTTTTTTAAAAAAATTTCAAAATTTTTGAAAAATTCAAAATTTTACAGGAAAAAAAAAAATTCAAAATCCACAATTGGACACGGATTGAAACCATTTTAAAAGTTTGGCAACAACAACGTCCTTTGCTGTCAATCCATCAAATTAAAGCCATCTCTATCAAATATGAAAGCAGTACTCACAAACGATTTTAACTCTTTGAACCCGGATGGCATAAACGAACCACAATTTCCCATTGAAAATTTGAAATCAAAGTTTTAAAAATCCAAAAAATAAAAAAATAAAAAAATAAAATATTAACTCCTCCAACCACCAGAGTCCGCTTGTTATACTCATACTTGATTTAACAGTTCCTCGAAAACAAAATTATCTCAAATTCAATCCAAAACAAATACAATATGTGCATAAGATGTGACGATTTGCAATGGTGCCTCGAAAAGACATGCGGAGCAAAGTGTTCATCAAAATTTAACTCGCAGCGCATGGAATATACATGACTCCACTCGCACAGTGCACCGCTTCATTCGCTTTAAATATCTTAGTAGAATCTTAAAAAGTTTCCAAAGAAAGGAAAAGTAGAAAAGAAAAAAAGCGCACAAACATTTTAAATTTTCATGCGGGGAAACCAAAGTAAAGCGCATCAATACTTTGCAAAACAAATCCAATCAACGCAATTTATAATAACGACACAGAAAAACAAATAGTAATTCATTGGTGCGATCAAAGGGCAAAGGTCGGTGACCTTGCGCGACGCTTCGAACGTCTCGACAACACCGATGATGGATGAAGGATGCGATAAGACTCGTCGTATCTGCATTCCTACCTGACCGAGGTAACAACCACCGACTTGTATTTATTGGCCGGAATCTTTGGAGGGGAAAAATTTTTAATGTGTAATAAAAACCGAGCGAGATGATGTCATTCGCCAGACTGCGGCCTGACGTCAGAACAGACGGGAAAATGACAGCCGTTGCCTATTGGAATTCGATTGCACTTAAACACATCCCGAAATTCACACCCAAACTTGTTCGAAGCTCTTTCGCGTATTAAACTTCCTTTTTTGGCCTCCCAAAAAATGTTTCCAACTTTTAAGTGCGTTTGCTGATAAATTCCCCTCCAAGATGTTTATTTTTAATAACGAGAAGGAAAAAAAAAACAAAAAAAAAACTCCAATTAAATAAAATCGAGCCCATAAAATAAAACGGCATCAACTTGTTATTTTTTCCTTTCTTATCTTTACTTAGAAACTTGGAAAGCCCTCGCAATGGTCATAAAATCCGCGACCAAAGTGAAAGACACTATATACATTTTTTTTCTCCTTTTCTTTTCTTTCGGCCCATTGCCTTTCGGGTCAATTTTATACGAGTCAAAAGCAAATCGTCAAAGGCGCCCCGAGTGGTCAGGCCGACCGGAAGTGTCGCGCGCCAACCGGAAGCCAGCAGCCGACTGACTGTCTCGTTCGAAAGAATCGCACGAGCAAAAAAGCAAATAAAACCATCCAGAATCGAAGGAAACCAAACGGGGACCAATGATTCGGGGGCAGACGTCATCTGGGGGTATTTGCATGCAAACGCGACTCAATTCGGGCGCAAAATGATTGATTCTCCGTATTACAATAAACCAAATCCCATTACTATCCGTGCAACGACTCAAGCAAAATGAAACGAGACGAAACTAAGCTGAGAGAATAAAGGATTGAACAACAGGTGCGTCTCATCTCCCCACAAAATCACACGAGCATCTCATTGGACCAACTGCAAAGCCCAAAGACCTATAAATAGACGCAAACGACCTTGAAGCAACCACAGGGGCCTTGGAAAGAGCAGCTCAGTGGAAGATCGAATCTGAGTTTTACGGAATAAAAAAATGGAGAAAAGAGGAGGGGGAGAAAAAAACAATTTATAACAACCAATTTCGGTTTAATATTGGCGCCAAATATGATAAGAAATGGTCAACGGTCCCTCGGAGCGCATCTAAACGAGAAAGTAAAAATCATTACTTCCGAGATTATTGCTTTAACCGAATGTTTACAAATTGTATTAATTATTCCGAAGGAAATTCGTCCTACTGGGACCCATTTCCACGATCGCTTACTAATTACGATTTTTAAGACGCTGCGTGACCTCCGAATACCCAATCGAACGTCCAAATTTAAAAAAATCAAAGTAAACGAATATAAGTTGGTCAACGAGAAGCGCAGGGAAGCGGCATAATGGGGCACGGCACGTAATCCTCGGCGGAGTCACCAATGCCGTGGAGGAGAATCATCCGTCTGCTGATTATTATTGGAATCGGGGGTTGCGGGGTAGTAATGGCGCTGACGGCCGCTAGAGGCAGATGGATTTAGGATAGGAGCGAAGACTTGTCAGATTTGTGCTGACTGGAGTTCCTCGAAATGCCTTGTGGGAACGATGAAGGCAGGTGCGAAGCAGAATTACAACTCCCTTTATTGAGTGGGCAGAGCCATCTCGAGGGACACTCAAAACCAAGGTAGAAACACCACTATGGCAACCATCTCCCTTTTTATGCTGACGAGGCAGCGCTGTTCCAAACAACACCAGATGTCTTTTACTATCCATCGACTTAAAGGAGGGGAAGATAGAGATGCGAGAGGAAAGAGGGGAAAAAAAATCCATCATAAAGTTCACGGAAAAATTCATTATTAAAAGCCCGAATCCATCCGGATGACTAATTTAGAAACGATAAAAAAAGCGTTAGAAAATCAGAGGAAACAACGAACGATTAGTTGATTTCTCGGGTTAAAACGAAAGGTCGCGTGGAGTTCATGTCCTCACGTATGCAAGAAAAATGCCACTATAAACTCGAAATACACGTTTGGAGCCAAGGTTACAATTAAAGTTGTCGTGGCACTCGATTCGCCGAGAGAAAGAGAAATTCATTCACCATTTCCAATTCCAAACGTATACACTGCGAGCAAACTCGCGCCGACTATGCCAAATTACACCGTGCAACTCGAAGGAGTAGTCGGTGTAAATATTTGCCTCCACCCAACAGTGATTCGACCGGCCGATCTCCAATAAGAGCGAAAAGAAGGGCACACTCATTGATTCCTGCATCAAACACGGGTTTGATAATGACCCTCACATTTACAAACCCGGCCAAATTCGCAACAAGTTACACCAAATGAATTACAAACCAAATTCCAGCTACTATCTGTTGACTCAGCTGCAAGCTCATCAGACTTCTATTCACAAAATGCATATGGAAATTCCACATATGACTGTGACCGCTAGTGCGAGAGAAATCTCGCATCTGTGTATTTTACTCGTCTTTACGCCGTGAATCAAATCACATTAATTTTTTTTCTCTTTAAAATGTGAATCTGGTCTCATTTTTGAATAATTTAAACGACTGTTTTTCTGTTCCTTAAGCTTTGTCGTGTTTTTAATCGTATTCGAGTCTGTTCTTTGATTGCGGGTACTCGATTCCCCGAAATTTGGCAATTAATTATGGATGCTCGATCTGTAGTCTCGGAATGGAGAAAAATGGTTGCAATTAGACAAAAGATATACAAAACTTTTAATTAGTCGAAACTGAGGATTCATTTCTGATTGAATCGCTTTTATAAAGCACCAACGGCATTAAGTGTGATTATAAAGTTTGCCACCATGATATTTCATTTCCCATTCTTCTTAGCAAGTAATGAAGACGGAACCAATACTCGAGCCAGTCGAGGCACTAATGAGTCCTGCGTGGTCGACTAATTAGCGACTGATTAGCTCAAAAGCTCCCTCCCGTTTCCAACGACAACAAACTACTTAGGCCAACATCAAAAGTCTCACTGCCCCAATCTGACTAATAAATAAGACTAATCAACTGCTCCAAGAAACTCGCTACGAACAACACCGTGCGTAAATTCCAAACTCTCCTTTATCCCCACCGTCCACTTGCGCCATTTAATTAACGCCATCTGGTGACGGCGCCGGGAGACACCCCGGATAAGCCTATTTCTCTTTTTTTTATCGCCTAACGATTAGAAGTGGGCAAAAAAAGAAAAAAAGAAGAAAAAAAGAAAAAAATGGGTGAAGTGTGTGGTGTGGTGGTGGTGGTGTAGCGACGTCTTTCATCACTCAACAAGGAGAGGCCCTTCGCCGAAATTAATTAAGTTGAAATTGGAAGGAAAAAAGAGGGAGGGCAATTAATGACCGAAGACTCCTTTAACACCAATGTGTGAAAGGAAAGTCACGGGCCAACAGCTGCGCGCAAAATAAAAATTAAGGTCTCTTTTTCGTTCCACGGAAGGGGAAAATTGAAACTTAAGCTTTTTTTTTCTAAAAAAAAAAAATAGAAAAAAAATTTTTGTTTTCAAAAAAATAAATAAATAATAATTAAAAAAAAAAAAAAAAACACAAAATAAATCCTGTTCGAACGACTCAATGTTTACTGACCCGACAAAATAAAATTTCTGAGAAAGGAAAAAAAAATTATACACTTGCACTACATTTTCTTCGTAAACCGACTTCCTCATCAAAGGGCACAAAAGACCAAGTCGAATAAAAGTCATTCAATGCAAAAACCAAAGGTTCAAAGACATCACCCTTTGATAACAAACCGAGACAGATAACCACAAAAATTTTTTCAAAATTAAAAATAAAAAAAAATAAAAAAAATTTAAAAAATTAAGAAAAATATTCCTCCACGTGTAAAAGAAAAAAAAAAAAAAAACATTTACGTATCGATCGAAAATTATCACAAAGTTCCAGTAGCAACCGCAACGTTTTTTCCCTCGTATTGATTACGCCAACAAAAGCAAATACTTTGCCTTTAAATTTTTTGTAAAATGATCCAAAAATTCTCTGCTTATCTCGTTGTAGTGGTCATGGTGGAATTGGTGATGTCACACCAAGGATACCAGATAAGGCAAAGTATCTTCATCATCATTACAATCAAAACGAATCCCTTTAAGATAAAATTTAAAGGTAAAAAATAAGAAACTTGGGTTGAAGACACGTTCGAATGAGAACATTAAAACCTCGACTTCAAGTGCCGTATATGATCCACAAGGTCTTTGAACTTTATCCTTTATGTCATCAATGATGCAAGCATAATTCCGACTACCGGAATTTAATTCCTGCGATAACCTTAATACAATTTCTACTCGACAACTTAACATAAAACAAAAAAAAACATTTTTTCATATAAAATCGCATCTCCCCACCCCTTTGTCAACCGAGTTTGCAATCGGAAATGATAACGTGAATCATGGCGGTTATAACACGAACAAGTGATGAAAAATGAGTTTATAGGCCTACAATTAACATCGTTTCCTTGGTTACCTTATTCGTTCGGACAACATTTAAAAATTCCCAATTCCTCAGCCCGGCGCGTCCAATTGACCGAACCCGATCGAATCGGTCGTCGATACGGATCGCACGATTCGGCACACCGCAAACGACAAACTCACCCTTGCACTACCGAGGAGACGTGTGGGTGTATTTGGGGCCTTTCTCGTTCCCTGGCCGTTGCCACCTATGCCGATGACAGGTTGGCCCTGTTCTGCACGCAACAGACGTCTGACGTCATTGCGAATCGATACGGTCCCTGGCAAAGTATGATGGGAAGGGTCTCAAGATTGTGCAAAGGACATGACTCAAGCAGATATGCTTCGAGCTACCGGTTGAACTTGGTTTCGATTGAAAAACGCACGTGAAAGGAAAAAATTTCCTCTCGTGATAAAATGCCTTTTACTAATGACAGGGAATCTGTAGTAAAATTCTAAATTTGGCCAATTACAAACTTTATTTTTTCCGTCAAAATGAATAGGAGAAAAAAATGGAAAAACTCGCCCACCGAACTCGGAAGAGGATGCATTTGATTAGTTCAATTCCAAGAAAGGAGGAGAGAGAGGTTAAGTAAAGTGGAAAAAATAAATAGACACAATTCACCCGCGTTGAAAACTATCCATGCGTTTCCTTGACGACCAATAGTGATACACACATAGGGGATTTCGGTGCTATATCTTCCGCCAAATAAGAGTATACGCTCCAATCCGCCTTAATCCGACACCCGAACCGAACCGTCTTTGGTTTCAATCAATTCCCGCTTAATTACAACAACTCGGACCCTGTCCTCGTTTTACCGCCATATTTGTTATGCTGTGCTGCATTTTAATCCTCCTACTCCTCCTTAATCATCCTTTGAATATAATTCGATAACACTAAAAGGACCCTTTAACTCGATAATGTTTCACACGTGAATTGTACACTCAATTATCCAATGACGTCAGCAAAAACAAAAAATTCAATTGCTATAATTCGAGATAATTAATAAAATATGTTTTAGAATAATTTTTTACGTAACAAAATTAACACTAATTTTTTTTAATTTTTTAATTTACGTAACCAATTCGAGCAGTATCTAAACGACCACTTCCTCATTCAATGAAGATATCTGTACTGATTGCACTATTAGCTATCGATCCGATCTTTTCTTACCAAAATTTCACTCATTAAAAATGAAATAAAGGAGAGAAAAAGCGAAGGAAAATTTAAAAAGAAAATTGAGATACAACTTAATACAATCTAGGCACAAGTCCAACAGGAAATTCAGCAAAAGCAGACAAAGAAAAATTGATACAACAACCCAGATAGATAAGTAACTACTTGAAACCGCTCTATTCAGACTACTCTAATCAACAAAATTCCGTTTCCCTCGCCACGTCTCGTCTCGTCTCGGCTTTCCTTCCTTTCGTTTCCAGACTAACAAATCAGCCTGGATGGGAATATTAAAACGGGTCAAATATTTCAAACAAAGGTCAATCCTGCGACTCTCTCTCCCCAATTCGGCTTAACCCCTCCCCACGTCTGAGACGCGTGGCGCGGGGGTGGAGATGCCGTGAGACTGACATTGATTGGGGGCACAATCCCAGACACGCCACAGACGGCCAAATCAATAGCACTCGGTGCGCGGTCCACGGACGCCCCCGTCTGCAACATAACCTCGTCCACACGCGCGTTCGCCGAAGCCGACACCCTTCCACAAGTGAAGGAGAGGCCAAGGCGACACACACTTAAATACATCCTAATTGCCATCACGTTTATTTATTATTTCTTATTATTTTTTACATTCTCTTCATCAATTCTCAAAATTTTAAAAAAATATTTTTCAAAACTTTTTTCATTTTTTTACAATTTTTACGCACACAAAAGGGAAAAATAAATAAAACTTTTCAAGTTTAAAATGTTTTAAAGGTATAATCTCTCGGTTCAATCTATTCTAGGCCATCTTTGTGCACATGGTAATCAATATTGCAACTATAGAAATATACACAGGAATAGGAAAATTCAATTTCCTTTTTAAGTAATAAAAAATACAACAGGTAACATGGCATTTATTTGTTAATACATTATTCATCGAGTCAAATTGATGGCTCAATTAGACTTTTTTCACCCAAAACTAAATAACTCCTCCCACTTTTTAAACGTTGAATTTCTCTCGCGTAAAAAAAAAATAACAAAACTAATTAAAACTATTTGGTAATGAAGGACTAAAATCCTTCTTAGCGTGGCAAATTAAACCCACCAGGCATACTTCCTTTGTGAATAATAAACAAGTGAATAAATGTCTTTTATCATTCACAGCATTTGACTATTATTGCTACGTTTTATTATTCACAAAGGAATTAATTTAACAATATCACCTTGACACCACCCCCATAAAATCCCCACCCTTCCAACCCCCATTTTCTTCCACTCCAAACACAAAAACCCAATCCACAGTCGAATCAGTTGGGAAAACTAAAAAAAAAAAAAAAAAAAAAAAAAAAAAAGAAAATGGAGAAAAACAAGTGAGAAGAGAAAAACTGACGAAATAAAATTGATACACAACTAGACATTTATAGATCAAGTAAAACTTGTTTACAACCAAATTCCTCGCACACCAATTCCCCTCATCCCTCCCTCCCACCTTCGAAACGAACCACATCGTCCAAAATGGACGTTAACTAGAATTATCTCATTAATATTCAGACAGTGTCTGCTTCGGCATAAAGGTATTGCTGACTGTCTCCTTGGGCTGCGTCTGCCCCACGCACGGCACCAGACAACCTCCAATTTAACACCGACCGGCTCCACTCTACTTTCCCGAGCCACACAATCTGAAAATATAACACCGCCAAATAACATTACTTTATCCCCAGATGTTTTCCCGAGCACCTGTTCACGCCCACGTCGAGAAACCGACGCAAATCAAACCCACCGGCCCATATCCTCATTACTGTTAATTGAAAATAAAGTATTGCCGAGCGGGATGAAAAAAAGAATAAATTATCGAAATAAAAATGGCGAGTGGGTTAAGGCCGATTGTGTTCGCCGGCGCCTCCGAAACTCGACTTCCTTACCTGTAAACAAGGTGCTACAAGGCGTTGGCGTTTTCCCAGTGTTCAGAGGGCTGCCCGAGCCGTCGAGCAAGACCCTCCATTGCAAACTCACTCTCAGACGCTCAGCAGACGCCGGCGTTTTGACTGCTGCGCTGCCCCCGCCTCAGCCAATCGAAGGGGCGGGGCGACGGCGAGTCGATCGGGCGGACGCACTTCCTGATTGCGGGGGAGGAAGGAAGTAGTAGAAGCATCACTCTGCGGCCGGTTTTGGCACCACAGGTGCATAAAAAACTCATCATATACCATTCGGTTTTTAAACCAATTTCTTTTATCATCGTCACGTGCAACCACCCTCGCACTCCTCACAGCACCGTACTCCATATTAAAACTTTTTTTTTATTTTTTTTTTTATACTTTTAATAGTTTTATTTATCCAGCCTTAGTTATTGCAACCATATAAACTAAATTTATTGTATTAGTTAAGGTTGATGCACCCATAATTAAACCGATAATTATTTTCCAGCTAACCATAAAATTTGCCCTTTCCCAGCCGTTTTATAAATATATTTACAATTTTTTCATCTTTTTTCATCTTTTTTTCATCCAAAAAAGAAAAAAAAATAGAAAAAAAGATAGAAATGATTCTTTCACAACTGACTTCTTAGTATCATCTTCTGTCTAATGGTCGCAATGTCGTCGTTAAGGAGGTTGCGGTGGAAACGGAAAGACCCTACCACTAATGGAATATCAGCAGGCAAAGGAAGCCAGAACTTCTAGCATTTTCCTCCCATATCCAAACCCTTTTTTTTTCTTTTTTTTTTTTTAAAAAAAAAAAAAAAAAAAAAAAAAAGTTTATACATCTCATCCAACTCCACCCATCACGACGAACAGTTCAATTTGGGAAGAAAATCAGTTGCCCGCATAAGAAATTGCTCTAGTTGATTACAAACGGGGTGCAGATTGAATGGATTCAAATTGCTCATATTAAAATCCCCAGGCCCGCCACCTACCAACAAATTTCCAAACTTAATTCTTTCTTTCATTTCCCTTTTTCTTCGAAATAAATATTTTTAAAAAACGAAATCGACCGATTTTTCCGATTTTTTACATCGGTGCACTTGACAAATATTTTTTTCCTCCCTCAAATCTCTTGTTAGTTCGTGCCAATTACCACCAGATGGTGGCAGTTGCCACTTATAAGCCTATAACCCATTTTATAACTAAGAAAAAAAAAGAGGGAAGGGTTGGAACCGAAAAACCGCAAGGGCAGTTTAGCATGTGCGCTTAATAGTAAATAAAAAGCGAAAATCCGAACCCTTAATTGTAACATCAAGCAGAGTAAACCCATTGTCTTCAATGAGTGGAAGGTAACTAAAACGGGAGGGTGTTGTATGAGCAAGGTGGGGAAGGGAGGGATAGGAGGGGGGGTCCCATCAAATTTTTTATCGCTCGTGAACGCAACATTTTATGACTAATCCAACACAACCCCTTCTCACAATAAAAGCTCAAAATCACCTCTAGCGTTGGTCACAACACTTCAATCAGAGGGAAGGGATTCGTTCTCTCCCTAGAGAACAGGAAGTTAGACAGTGGGACTTGAGCCTTTTATGAAGCCATTCGATACTGTGTGTATAAGAGAGCAACGTTAATGCGAGGATTCAAAGGGGTAATTCTCACTTTACACTGATTGACGGCTTACTTTGATCTCGACTACAACTTGTACGGTGCTTCAACAACACGAGTCGTTCCCGAGCATCGATTAAAACGAATAAATGAACGAAAAGTATAGGTCGCTCGAGAGTTACTTATACTCAACTTTTTCGTCGGTTAAAGTTGATTCGCCATTAATTTTGTTGTATTTTCCTCCCCTTGTACTGTTTTTTGATTGCGTTCATAATTTATCCGCGAACTCCGCTCGAATTTCAAAATTTAAATGTTTTTTGCACTTAAAGTAATGAAAATTTGCATGAAAATTGGTGGCATCGATTTATAAAATATCCAACAGCTTGGATACGCTTTTTTAAAGAAAGAACGGAATCTTTCTCAGAAGCTGACACGGAAAGAAGTTAAAATACAGCAACTGTCAATTCCCTCCCATTCATTGAAACGTTTTTTTCTTCCTCGTGATGAGTAGGTGAGAGTCAGTGAAACATGAGTCAAATACGGTCACTCCTTTTCCTGCTCGAATAAATAAATTAAGTAGAAAAATTCAACTTCGATTTTCCTTATTTACTTTGACTGATTTAATTAATTTTATATATTTACGAATAAATTCCACCCTGTCTATTAATTTTTAACAATTTAATCAACCGATCCCGAAGTAAAACAAACAAACAACAGCACAACTCATCAAAATTTAAATAAATTTTTTTAAATTAAAAAAAAAAATTTAAAAAAAAAAAAAAAAAAATTAACAAGTAACATAACTTAAGACTTTCACCGCATGACATCTAGATTACTCACAAGCAGTAAAATCGAGGAGAAAAAAAAAATTAAAAAATCCACCAGACGTTCATGGTAACTCAGTAATCGCTACACGCGAATATTCGACCAGTAAACATGGAATTATTTTTCTTCAGGTCTGGCAGGGATTAGGCCCGACTCAGCTGCGTAACTTGTGTTTATTGCTTCGCCCAGCAAACTTATCAATACGAAATTTCCCTGGACCCACATTTGCCTCGACTAAATCAACAATTTGTCATAATCTCCCAGTTTAGCGCATGTGTTAGAATATTCCTTTTCCTTTCGTGCTGTAATTTCATTGAAAAAAAAAAAATTCAGTCACGTTATTCGAACACGTGAGAAAATTTGATCCAATCCCGTTAGCATAAAAATGAAATAAAATACAAAACCGTAACATTTTTCCCATATCAAACTTTTTTCAATGCATAAATAAATGAAATAATTTTAATTTTTCTTTCACGAATGCGAAATTTTCATCCAATCATTTTATCGTTACGTTTAAACGGTATAAACTGCACTCGTACGTGTACAGATTCGATACAACCTTAAATGAGAAAGTATTTAATCAGTCGTTCATTCAAATTCAAATCGTCCTTTAATAATTTAAATAAGTAAATAAATAATAGAAAAAAAGTCTTCCAAAGCACACTCAACTCTATTACGTGATGCGAATGATATTGATTCGAGAAAAGTCGATGTCTAATTTATCGATTTAGCTAATTGTGACTGAAATACGACTAATTTGACTAATTATTCAGAGAGTTAAGTAAATTAGATGTAATGCGACCAATTAGAATGCAGACACCTCTGTTTATTGCTGTGGAAATCGAAACTAATCGATTTCCACTAAGAATTTATAATTACTTCGTAAAGTATTAATAAAATCGATACCGAGATTCTTCTCTCCGATTTCCCTTATCCCCTTTGTGTTAAGAGTTTCTCGAGCAAACTGTTGAATTAAAAAAAAACTTCTCTAACTTTAAATCTCTTCGTTATTTAATTTTATTTAATTCCTCCCTCTTTTTCCATCAGACAAGTTCTGTAACATCTGGCAGGCTTTTGACTGTTTTGTAACCACAAACCAGACTGCTTTTATGAATAACAATTTGCCGTAATTAATTTTTTTTTGAATTGAAAATTTACCCATGTTCTTCATCACCATATTAAACTGCTCCAATGACTATTCATGCGTCATGACGAGACACGACATTTTTTCTTCCAATTTTTTTAATTTTTTAAAAATTAAAAAAAATTTTTTTTTTAATCTTTAAATTTTAAATTTTAAATTTTTTTAAAAATGGGTACGTAATTACACAATGCATTTCGGAAAGGTTAAACCGGAAATAGAAAAATAATGTCTGCGAGTGATTTACGTAACCCGGGTTTCCACAACGTAAACAGCCTAAACATCCCGGAGACATTAAAAAATATTCCAATTCATCTTAAAATCAATCTCCATAATCGTATGCAAATAAAAAGTATTAAAGTAAATAAATTCATAAATAAACTTTTGAACTTTCAAATTAATTTTTTTCTTCATTCATCTTGCGATGCAATTACGGACCAAGTCTTGCAAGAAACGAGGATCAAGATAAGCAGCTGAAATCATCACTTTTCGCCTTAAATCTAATGAGATTAAATTTAAAACATTAAACAATTTTTCCCCCTTATACCGAATTTCTACACTCTGCAACGTACAATCAAGATATAAAAATGGCGCCTGCTTTCTCCATAAAAAGTGGCAACACTTAAACTTGGCGTCACACAAAATTTTCTAATTTAATCGCCACATTTTCATAAAAAAAATTTAAAAAAAAAAAAATTTTCATAACCAACTTTCTTTCCTCCAACAATGCGTTAACTTTAATTCCCTAATAATTTAGGAAAAAAATTAAAAATTAAAAATTCATCACAACGCTAATTATGATTTGTCGCCATTTCAACCCATACTTTTTCCTCTCCCTTTTAAAATTAAGACGATAATGTCTGGTAATAACGTCCGAACACTTTTCCAAAACCACTAACGAATAATCTTTGAACTCCACATCAGTTAAGACTTATCAACTCTTTGGGCCCGTTCCATCCGCAAACGATATCCAGGTCAAGAGGTGGTTCATAGGCCCCTTCTCGATGAAAAGGCCTAACCTTTTGCTTATTAACCTTTCGCCAACTTCATGAAGACCTAGGGCCAACAACCTCACTGCGCGGGACAAGAAAGGCCATCACCTGAAACCTCAGGATGTTGCTCCCCGTTGCCTAAGCAACTGCATTGAGGTAAAGCCCACCCCCAACACGCACTAACAATTTTTTCTCTTTCGCCTCACTTCTTTCCACTTTTTTCACGCAACTAATGAAAACCTTAATTCACGTTGCAAATCTTGAAACCCCAATCAAGCATCAATTACCGAAATAAAAAAATAAAAAAAATAAAAAAATAGAAAAAAAAATCCCAGATTCACCTTTTCCCCCTAAAAAAATGGGTAAAAAAATCTTTCCCCCTTTTTCCATCATTCTAATCAAACTCGTGACTCGCTTCTTAACCCCTTTGGGCACGTCTTGACCATGATTCAGCATCCGCACGGCTCCTAATTCTCGATGGTCCTCCAACAACCAATAGCCAACCGACATTAATCATTAACGGGCAGCTTAATTCCCACTCACCGACCCCCACCAACGCATTACAAAACCGAACGGCTCTATCGACCTAATTAACTCCGACTATTACAAAAAAAAATTATCGAATTTTGCCTACCTGCACGCTCCTCGAACGGTGTCCATGTTCAAAAGAACAGTGGTTGACACATGCCGCTAACCGACGGAAACTCGCATCACAACACACTATCACTAATAATAATCATTACATTATATATGCATTGTGAACGTCGAACGAAAAATGCTTTTTTTCCCCCTATTTACTCAGTCGAAGTTCCTTCCTTGTGTCTGGACACTCGGACCAGTCTGAAACACTTCCTCGAGCATTTCTTTAAACCGAGTTTGCAGGAAAAGATATTAAAAGAAGAAGAAAAAAAAAATCCAAAGTTTTTCATTGGTGGCCAAAGCCAGACAGACCCATTCCATTATACCTGAAATTTCCCTCAGCCGCAGACAACGGGGCCAAGAACCATGGTCGTAGAGAAAATTATAGGTTTGTTTACAACGTCTGGCCAACCCCTGCGGGCATTAGGAGCCGCCAACAACCCTAAAGTCCCCTCCTCCGACGCCCCAAATGAAGATTACATTCGTCATCTCAACGTGGAGCACTCGTGCTGCTCATTTGCAAAAAGTTTTGCGCGCAAGAAAATTTCAACGGTTTTGATTGAAGACTGCGATAATCCGGTGGCTTACATCGTTTTTCACTGTCACCAACAAGTGCCATTGGGCAAAGCCCAGAAGGCAGTTAAAAGTTGATGACCCAAACTTGAAATTGGAGAGAAAAGAAGCGAATGGAAATTAAATTTTCATCCCCGCACGGTGTAATGTCAATGTTAACACGTAAAAAAAACGTAATTAATATCGTAAAGTGTTACAACTTAATTTATATGGACGAAAATCCCAACACGGGTTAGAGTTTTGTCCTCGAGATACAAAATACGTCACTTGCCGGCATGATTGATTGGCCATAGAGAAAGTTTCCACCCTCTCTTTTGTCATGGAAAATAAAGGGATGAAACTTGCTCGTCCCCAAGGAAAAGTCAAACTCGTAATGAGAAATGATCAAGGCACCAAAGGATTATGGGCTGCTGTGCAGTCAAGCGGAAAAGGAGAAGGCGAGAGAGAGAAGGAGAGATTCAAAACACAATATTCCCAAACCACACGCAGCTACAAAACGACTAACTAGTACCATCATTTCCCTCTGACAAAACCACATTATGTCAAAAGCAGTATGGCGTCGTTCGCCCACGCATTAAGTCGACCGAATCCGCATTCGAAAACAACTCGAGTGTTGTTTGAAAAAATAAAATAATTTTTTCAAAACGCTAATAACTGCAATAATAATAAAAATGCTAAATTTCCTTCTTTTATAACACCCATTTAATCTTAGCATAAATTCCACTCTCGATTGTAATTTCACTTGGCGCAGGATAATCAAAAGACACATTTCGTTTAGTGTCATTATCAGCACAATAATTTGTCACAAGTTAAAACTATAAAGTGCAAGTGCTCCTATCTCTTTATACGTCTATGTTTAATTAGGACGACGGTTTTCAACATTTTTATTACTAATAACAACAAGAGGGGCTATCCACCAACCCAAATTACACTCGAGTGGAATAAATTCTTAAAATTCGCTTTTATTACGAATTAATTACCCGCCCAACAATTTCAATTTAAAATATATAAAAATTAAAACCCAACTCGATCCCAAATTTATCATCCACCGTTCAAATAACGATTAAAATTCTATTAATTTCAATTTTACTTTTCTTATAACATTCGATATTATAACAAGTTTAATCAAGTGCCTGTACTGTTCACTTGACTGGCAAGGGCAAATAATTTTCCTTATGGGACCGGGTAAAGTCGTAAACTTTGCTTTCACCTTTTTAATTTGAGCATAAAAAACGAGTAAATTGAACAGTATGGCAGCAATGCATTACTGGTGGCAAACAGCGAAGCCAAGGACCTCTGCTAACCTCAATTGCAAACTGATGGCCAAGAAAAAGGATACAACAAGCTGGTGTCAGAACAGGAGCAAATCCAAGATTTATGAGCAGCCCTTCAAGTAAAGATGTGATGTGATGGTGTGGAGCGAGTCAACGGCAAAAAAATATATATAGATATATAAAAAATAAAAATCTCCAACACTTCACTCAACTTGGATTGTCAAAACCATCAAAAGAGAATGTTTACTATGGTAAGGGAAGGGCAATGACAGCGGTTTACATACTTGTTTCAACAGCGAGTGTTACGCACAGATAGCAGTGAGTGAGAGAGAAAGCGAGCGAGGTGGGATAATGTGTGTGCAATATCGTATCGTCACTTAATAATAATAATAAATATATTGTATTAATGACATCAAAATTCGTCGAACCAAATTTTACGCCTTGTCTACGTCTGAATTTAGAATACGG
>JAQIXT010000707.1:0-26012 GCA_034700445.1 Stenotaenia linearis | reverse complement strand
ACAACCAATGGAATAAAAACCAAAAAGTAAAAAGAAAGAAAGCCAGGTAAAAGAAAAGAGCCATGGCAGAAAACAAATAGGAATAGAAAAACTGTGACCCCAACTCAATTGAAGGCACCAGAGCTCTCTTTAGCATCACATTAAGTGAAAGAAGAGGAGGAGTGAGGAGTGATTTAAGTGAAGATTGAGTTTTTGTGCACCGTGTATAAGTTGGCGGACGACGCCATGTTGGATTTCTGTTGACGTTCAGTTCATTTATCTGGCCCAAAAATAACCATGCATGTGTTTTACGGTTGGCATCTAGTGTATTAGTGCATTTTTCAAGCGTGTGACTGGTCTACAAGAGTTTTGGGACAGTCGCTGATTTTATTTTGAGTTTGGCGTACGTAAGCCTAAATCTAAGAGCGCCGATCGAGCAGACGATGCTCAAGGAAGCTGCATTTCAAGGAAGAAAAGCAGCGTTGAAGCCAATTAAGGTGCCCTGGAAACTCTCTGGGCATCAGAAAGTACATTTTTCAAAGAGTTTTTGAACAAGTTACTGTTTTTCTTTTATTTTTCGAGGGTTTCTGATTTTCCACCATGTCGAGATCAAAAGGATTTGATTTTATGAAGTTATCCGGTGAGAAATCCGGTGAGAATTATGAGTCTTGGAGTAAGGACGTGTCAATGTACCTCAGGGCTGAAGGTTTGATGGATTAGGTCGATGCACAGCGAGCTGTTCAGCCAGACGGAATGACTCCAAGCAAATTGAGGTGTTGGGAACGCAAGAAAGCCAAAGCATTAGGAGTTATCTACCTTTCTTTGACCGATGCGGTGAAGAAAGTTATTTCCGCCTCAGAGACGGCAGTAGAAGCGTGGGAATCGTTAAAATCATTATATCAACCAAAATCTCGGGCTCGAATTGCCCAATTACGCAGGGAATTTATCCAGATGGCAATTTTGGTTGGTAAATTGATTCAGTGCTTTGTCTGCAGAGTACGTGACCAAGCTTTGAAGCTCAAAGATGCCGGTAAGGAGATTGCACAGGACGAAATAGCATTTCAGTTAATAATGGATTTGCCACGGACCTATGACGGGATAGTTCAGCAAATCTATATCTGGGACAATGCTTCATTTAATCCAGATAATGTGTGTACAGCGCAGAAGCGGGCCGAGTTTGTGCCAGAGATGGGATTCATGGCCACAAAAGTCCAAACAGACAAAACGCATTGACCACCAACTTCCAGAAGAAGAATTTTGTAGGAATTAAATGTTATAATTGTGGCCTATTGGGGCACTTTGCTTCAAATTGTAGGAAGCAAAAGTCGCAAAATGTGAAATGTAACATGTAATCGATTTGGGCATAACGCGAATAATTGCAGATCGAATTCATCACCGAGAGAGCCACAAAGGGAGTCCAGAGCCAGTTCACCGAAGAGGAGAATTTATTTCTTAAAAAAACGGAGCACGAGTGTCGGTAAATGACAATTTACGACAATGACGACAAGTTCGACTTCAGCAAATGATACCAACTTAATTAACCCAGAAATAACACAGACGAATGGCTCTGGGACACGGCAGCTAGCACACACCTTTTGCAATTTGAGAAAATGGTTTTCATCGTTTAAGGAAATCACACCGAACGTGATGAAATCGTACGACGGCGACTTTGAAGTAACAGGTGTTGGAGAAGTTATCATAAAACAAGATTGAAGGCCAAGTATTGATGACCGTGCTATTCAACGTGGGTTTTGCCCCTAAAGGGCATAGAAACTTAATAAGCGCATCACAGGCAGGTCGTGCTGGTTGCAACTGGATTGGAAATTTATACCGAGAAGGAGTTTATCAGGACAGAGAATTAGTGTTGAAGTTCATCGGGGTGAATGATTTCTTCAGACT
Organism: Stenotaenia linearis; assembly: GCA_034700445.1. Classification (NCBI taxonomy): domain Eukaryota; kingdom Metazoa; phylum Arthropoda; class Chilopoda; order Geophilomorpha; family Geophilidae; genus Stenotaenia; species Stenotaenia linearis. Next base: position 24,134 of record JAQIXT010000707.1, on the reverse strand, counting down.
TCGAGCATTACCACTTATTGAAGAATTAGAGGTACAGAAGGTCGAAAAACATGTGAATACAGCATTACCTGAAGAAATATTGTCCACTGGAAGTATGAATCTTGAGTTATGGCATCGACGTATAGGGCACGTAAATACAAAAACGATTGCAAGAATGTCCAAGGAAAAGAGCATAAAGGACTTACCACAATTGGATGAGAAGAAAACCTACTGCGATGCCTGTCACGAGAGTAAAATGACGGAGGGACCTTACTATCCTCTTGGCGAACGTATTTCAAGCAATTTTCTGGATTTGGACCGTATGGATGTGTGGGGCGCTGCGAGGGAGCCCTCATTATCCAGATTTAATTATTTTGTCTCCATGGTTGACGACCACATGAGATGGATGGCCGTATACCCTTTACGTCGCAAGAGCGAGGTATTTGGGAAAATTCGAAACTACATTGTAAGAATGGAGCACCTATCCGGATGGAAGATTAAACGCATTAGAACGGACAATGGATTGGAGTTCTGTTCCGCCGGGATTACGAGTTTCTACACAGAACTGGGAATAAAACATGAAAGGACAAACACTTACAAAGGAAAACAAAACAGGATTGCTGAGAGGTGGAACAGAACAGCTTTGGAGTCTGTACGGACATTAAGAAGTGACACCCGATTGGATGGAAAGTCCTGGACTGAACTTTTATCTACCACTATGTACATTTACAACAGATATCCAAAGAAACTTATCGGATGGAAATCTCCTTTTGAACTGAGATTTGGTCGGAAACCCTCGGTGAAACATTTTCGAATAATAGGATCGATATGCCATGTTTTAAAACCCCAACCAACTCGCAGAGGCAAATTGGAGCTTGTGTCTCAAAAGGGTATGTTGATCGGTTATGCCCAAGACACCAGAGGTTACAGGATTTGGGTACCTGAACTAAGTAACACTTAGAATCGAGCCGTGTGAAGTTCGATGAGAGTAGGATAGGAATTCGACATATTTCGTACAAAGGATATCGACAAAATACGACATTTCATCATAAAACCACGAAAACACGCAGTCCGCATGTTATGGCCATACAGGAAAGCAGTGGGAGTACGGGGGCACTGCAGGGAAGCCAACCTAGCAAGACCAAATTTGTGTGTTTCGAGCAGAAATCATCGGATTCGTTGACCAATGGAGAATTGGAAGAGATGGAAGTTGGTCAAGAGGTCGAAATACAAGATGTGACAACCGGAAGTCAACCTGTTTTGGCAGCAACACCTTGGGTTTTGCCGGAAATGACCAGGATACAACCAACATCACCATTAGCAATTGCTGGACCTTCTTGAACCTTTCCAAGCGTTACGCTAGCAATTACACAATTTAAAACTGGCGCACTGAAATGGAAGCCAGTTATTTCGCCAGGAATTAGCGACGAAGAGTGGATTGGAAAGGAGGGAACTCCTTTGACAGTAATGAGGAAGCCAAATCGACAAAAGAAGACTAAGAAAATGAGAACCAAATTTCTATTTCGTCAACGTAATGTCCGAATGTATGAATGGACACGTGAACTCTACAAAAGAGGGCCGAGAATGATGGTCAATTATTTACATTGAGGAGTTCGGTTGTTGACCCCGGGAGATTTGATGGAATATTGCAGACAGAGATGTATCCCTTACACAATCGACAACATAGACTTTTCGGCTAGGAATAAATATGAATATGTGCAGCTATACAACGGGGATAATGATTTAGAAGAAGATCTGGCCGACCATTTGAATTCAGAGGAAGAATCAATCATCACGCCGGAAGATGACGTAGAGAGCGAAACTGAAAGGAAAGAGGAAGATTTATCTACAACACTGGAAATGGGAATTGACAGCGTTTTGGAAGATATTGAACTAACAGAAGAGAACCAACCAACCGTTTCCCAGAGTATTTTGAATGTGATTAGAATTGTTGATCAGAGTGACGACAGTGGCACAGAAGTGGAGGAAGATAATCGATCGAGAGATGCGAATTGTAGTTATCGAGCCATGTTTCAACAAATGGGAATTTGCAATGTGGAGTTCCAAAATCCATTGAATTACAAAGAAGCGATTCCAAGTCCAAATTCAAAGGAATGGAAACAGTCAATGGTTGATGAAATCAAGACATTACGTGAACAAGGCGTATATCGACAAGTAAAGAAGCCCAAGGACAATAAAATCCTTGGACATCGTGGGATGGGTCTTGTGAAGAAGACAGATTCGGAAGGCAAATTGATACAACATCGATCCCGATTGGTTGCACTAGGGTTCAACCAAAGACCAGGAATCAATTTCACAGAAACGTATACGCCGGTAATCACATTCATTCTTATACCGATTTTCTTCGTTTGTCTTGTCGTGATTCGAGGGTGGTGTGACAACCACCTAGATGTCAGGTAGAGGTGGGCGCGGTTAGCAAAAATCCACCCCGCACCGGCCCGCACCTATTCCCCAATTAACCGCAACCGCAACCGCATTTGACCCTGAAAACCCCTCCAAACCGCAACCGCATGGCAATTTTTTTTTTTGACCGCGGTTGATCGCGGATTATCCGCATAAAAACAAGGTAGATTTAAAAATTTTAAAAAAAAATTTATCAAATTATTTAAATTGTAAAAAATTTTTAAAAAAAATTTATCAAATTATTTAAATTGTAAATAATTTTGAAAAAAAATTTTTTGAAAAAAAATTTGTATAAAAATTTTCAAATTGAATTTTTATACAAATTATAAACTTTAAATTTTTTAAAGTAAATTTTTTAAATAATTTTTTTATGAAATTTATATTTTTTTATAAATTTTTTTATAATCTTTTATTATGGTATTACTTGTAGAAATTATTGACAATCAGAATCAGAAATAATTATTTTAACTTATTAGCTTATACAATGAAAGGACGCAAAATTTATATACAAAAAAATCTGATCACGTGACACTATCATAGCATGCGGTCATCCGCAATTGTCTGCAGATGACCGCGAAAAACACAAAACTTAACCGCACCAAACTGCACCGCGGTCTGGGTCACAAATGCCCCCCTCAACCGCGGATTATCCGCGGATTATCTGCGGATATCCGCGGTGCGGTTGTCCACGCCCACCTCTAATGTCAGGTGTGCATACCTCTATGGGGATTTACAAGAGGAATTATATTTGAAACTGCCAGCAATTATGAACTATCCATATGATCGAGTTTGGATGTTAAAGAAGTCACTTTGATGACTTTGCCAATCGGGACGTTGCTGGGGGGAGAAATTGGACAAGATTACCAAGAAGATTGGATTTACGCCTATGATTACTGTGAGATGTGTGTATCGACTAAAATCGGACGTTATCTTATGCATCTACGTAGATGATATATTGGAAGAAATCAACATGTTTTAAACACTGCAATTGAACGTATTTCTAAGGAATTCTCCATCACCAATCTGGGCTTTACAAAAACTTTTCTTGGAGTTCAGATAGACAGGAAGGAAGATGCGAGCTTATTATTTCATCAACGTCCATACATTAAGAAAATATGGGAATATTTGTCATTTATCCGTTATGTGAAAACATTCAAACCAATGAAGATTGGAGTGGATTTGATGAAGTTGGAGAAGCGAAGTATTGAAAATAAGGACTTGGATATCAACAATAAGTTCCCATACCATAACACAATAGTGTTTACTTCATTTGGCGAGACAAACGAGACCGGATATTCTTTATGTCGTGAACTATCTCGCTAAATTCAATAACAATGCGAGTCTCGAGCATTGGGCATTGGTAGAGCATTTAATTAACTATGTAATTTCAACGGAGGAGAAGATGATTGTACATTCGAAGCATAATGGTTTGGACTTATATGGGTTTACAGACACCTCTTGGGCAAGTGACAAGTGATCAAGAAAATCAACGTCGGGTTATTTGGTCTTTATTGGTAAATAACCAGACTTGGAGAAGTGTCAGGCAAGGGCTAATTGCCTTGTCTGCATTAGAGGCAGAATTACTAGCATTAATCGAATTGGTCAAGGAGTTCATCTGGTTGATTCGAATTGTAAAGGAAGTGAATTATATGTTGAAAATTACTAATGTAGTACCAATTGTATTTATGGATAACGAGGCGGGCATTTTCAACGTGAAGAAATACATTGGTATAAAACTGCAGTGCGTAAGGGATTACTTTAACCGAGGCATATTTAGGCTTGAATATGTGAATACGAAACAGAATCGGGCAGATATGCTCACCAAGCATTTAGGTCATCCCCAATTGAATCAACTGACTGACTGACTGATTGTTTAAAGTGAATTGTTTATTAGTAGTTCATACAGAAATATCGTACCTTGAAGTAAATCAGTATGTTTTATGTTTATTGAAAAATGTTTAATATTTCTCAATGATGTTATTATTATTGTTTTCGAGTTTATTGTTTAGTTTGTTTTATTACCAAAAAACGAGGGAGTATGTTAGTTTTTGTTTATTATTGTTTCGATAATGATGTAATTTGGATTGACTTATGGATTATATCGAGGTGTTTGCAATGTATTTTATCTTGGTGTATTATTTATATGGTAATATCTGTAGGTGTTAAATAGTATTGAGTGTCATCTTTGCTTTGTATTAGTTTGTTTACCTGATTAGTATGTTACATTGTATCCATTGTGGTTATGTGTCATGCTTGGGTATGGGGGGGATTGTATTGGGTTTTTATTGTATTACTCACTCACTTAAAAAAGCGTAAAAATCCCAAAATAAAAATTACTCACTCCAGCCATCTTTCTTGATGAGTGAGGCTGCAGTTTACTTATTTCCCTTGAATAAAGGAGGTGTTCTGTTTTTAAATGAGCATTAGAGTTATTTCTTGTATATTTAAACCGTTAAACGCTAATTTACAACCGCGACCAGTTGCCAGCCCCTAATATTCAACAGTACAGATAAATGATACAATTATGATACAGTAAAAATAGTACATTTCCCTTTAATAAAATGCATTTTTTATGTCTTAAATCATAAGAAATGCATATTTTTAGGCCTATATACTTTATTTAAAAGCTTGGTACCTGAGCAAACGAATTTCGCGATTACTGAGCACAATTTGTTTTGTTGTAGCCATAGCAAGTTTGGCTTTCAGATCTGCTACTTCCGTTTCAATTTTCCTCGTTCTTTTTTTCTGCTTAACTTCATCCACATTTATATACGTTGAAATTTGTTCATGACACAACTGAAGAAAAAGTGGCATAAAAGCAGGCAAGAGCAGCCTATAATAAAAATAAACAATAATGAGTTAATTATAACGTTAATTTGCTTAAAATTATAGTTTATAGAGTTGGCATTTTTGGTAATGAAAATATTGATTTGAAAGGGCAAATGTTTTTTTTTTGACAACAGTTTGTTTCATTCAATTGATAGTATGTTAACATTCATTTCTAAAATAGACCATACTAATATGACCATACCAAACAATTTCCATTCTATTTCCAACATCATGTTTTCAAATTCAATTTTATGCTGAGTAATATTAACCTCATTGTAATTTAATGGTTATGCAGGTGCAGGTATAAAAAAAAGATTTGTTTGAGGGTAATTTTTTTGTTTGATCAAAATTGATGTTAAAAATAATTGTAGTAAATCTGCATTGATGACCAAAGAAAACATAAAAACAACAAAAAGTTACCTACTTTGCCATAAAAATGCAGAGAAATTTGCTAATATTACCACAAAAGTGCAGAAAATCTGGAAATTTAATTACGAAAGTGACGAAAATTTAGAATTTTGCAACAAAAATGCAGAAAATTTGCCAATTTCACCCAAAAAAATGCAGAAAATTTGCCATTTTCACCAAAAAAATGCAGAAAATTTGCCAATTTCACCAAAAAAATGCAGAAAATAAATTTGCACAAAAATGCCAAAAAATAATTTTTTAAAAAAATTACATTTTTGTTGTCACAAACAAACAAACTTTTTACATCTACAACACTCATCTGCCAACTCTAATATCTACAAAATAATAAACCAAAAAATCCCAACCCATTCATGGCCTCATAGACTGTTGGCAAAAGTGCAAGCACGTCATACGACGCATATACGATCATTTCTTCAGTTAGCGGCCGTCGACTCCAGAATTTCTGATCACGACGATAAACCTTCTTCATCTGATCTTTCTTCGGATTGACGGGTCCACCGTACATTTTACATAAAGTGTTCAGTGATATATTCTTTACTTTATAAACAGGTTTTCCAGTTTGTTGCAACTGTATAATAGCATGAGCAGCCTAAAAATATTAAAAAAATTATTAAATCAATAAATTATAAAATAAAGATTAAGCATGAGATATACTTGAGTATCAAATACATTCTTCAATGTAACTCCAAACTGATGGTACAGTGCACCACTATCATTTCTGCAATCATGGACAACCTACAAATATTTTTAAAAGAAAATTATATTGACTTGATAATATAATACAAACAAAACAAAAATCAGTTAGCATTGATTCAAAACGGTTGTAATGAAGAAAAATACAAAAAAATGCATTTTTTAATTTTAAAATTAAATTAAAATTAAATACAATGCAGAAAATGCAATAAATCTGCATATTTTGATTCAACTTGGCAACATAATACACTAAACCAAAAAAAAACTGCATTGTTTGCCGTAAAATTGCAAACAAACCTTCATGTGTTTCCACAAAAATGTGGGAAATCTGCACATTTTGCTATAAAAATGTAATATTGCAACAACAAAAAACTGTTGTAATTCAACAATTTTATAAAAAACACAGAAAACTACAAACAAACAGCTTGTTTTGGCAGAAATAGCAGATAAATAGCATATAGATATGTAAAAAACCTACATACTTCACAATACGAACGAGAAATGCAGAAAAAAAGCAGAAACCCCATCCTATAAACACCCACTGCATACCTTCACAACATCCTCCGACTCCAGTATACTCTGCAATCCTCCTTCGGTAATCAACTCGGCATTCGAAACAATATCAAATAAATACACTTGTCCCTCATAAGTCCCTACTTGCAGTAACGTCATGGGTCCGCTCGGCCCCAAATTCACTCCTTCACCATCCAGCGAAACAATAGCTGGACTCGAACCCATCAACTGTTTCACTATCAATGCACTTTCCTTGTTCTTCGTCACCACCCGCACCGATTTCAAAATCCTAAACTGATTCAACTCCGGGTATGCGTCTGTTTCTATCACCGGCACTTGTATCCTATTCTGCTCCATCGCCGTGTTATCGGCAACGGCTTTCATAACGTGCGACATGACACGCTGTTTGAACGACTGGTTGTTCAACGGCGTGACTCTCACAACGTTATCGTTACCGTTTGGCGATATCCTCGCCGACTGTGGAGTCATTGAAGTTGTGGTGACTTGCGGAGTTATGAGCGTGACCATGTTGGACTGAACGAGGAATATATTCGAATGCATTCGGAGGAAAGTGGCCACATCTTGCGGACACTTGACAAGCTTCTGCCATACTTCGCGTGCCATCTGCGTGCTCAAGTGTCCAAACAGGTGATCGACAGTCATGGGTCCCTTGACCTGTATGAGGTTGGTGAAGAGAGTCAGCAATTCATTCATCAACTGCGGATCAACGGTCTCGTACTCTGGCGCTCCCGGAGAACTGATCTGGCCGCTGCTCTGCAGCGCTTCGAGGTTCTTCCTGAGCAGCACGTGCTCGTCTTTGACGACGAATACTTCGGGGAACTTTTGCAGGAAGTCTTTGAACTCGCGCACGTGCTGGCCGGAAATATGGCGCACCTCTGGAGCCGCCTGCGACCGGTGGCCCAGTAGACTTTTGATTGGCACCTCGGCGATCCCGTACATGGCCAGTTTGTCGCGGAAATACTCGACGGCTTCTTCGCTGTAGTCGCGGCGGCCCGTAACCTGTTTGCCGCCGCTCGAGTTATTCGCGCCGTTCGAGTAGCTGGTCAGTGTTACGTGATCGCCGTCGATGGTGAATAGCGACGGGTACTGCGAGAGGAATTTGCGCAGCCCCGCCTGGCTGCCGCCAGCGATCTGCCGCATCTCCTTGGTGAAGCCTTTGGTGCCGAACTGGCAGCTGAGATCGTGAAGGGTCCGTGGCTGACCCTTGTCCATCAGACGGTCGAAGAAAAAGAGCAACGTCATGTTGCGTATTTCGTCGTAATCTTGACCGTTCATTATGAACTCGACCGGATACTTTAGATTATAAAACCGGGGTAATTTGGCACATAATTCGTGATTAGACGTCTAAATAGAGGCGTCAAGGCACAGGGAGGAAGGAACGGGAAAAATTGGGGTGGCCATGTTGAATTCTTGAGGTCACGTGATGTTACGTTTGGACCGCAGTGCATCTAAAAATTGATGAGAATGGAATGAGAAAGAATTGTAACCTAAATATGGAATTTTGTGCGGTTTTTTATTTTGAATTTGGAGTAAATGTAATAATTGTAAACTTATTTTGATCTTGGATTCTGTGTTTTCCGTTTTAATATGCTAGTTATGTTGAGCGATTAAAGTCGAATTCAGACCGCGCAAATAAAAGCAGACCGCTACTAAAAGCGCGAAATTTAAATTTTAAAATAAAAACACATCATTTTTAAACAAATAAATAAATTTTCTTAATTTTTCTTTTTGGTGAAATACTTTTAAAAAATTGTAAAAATATTTTTAAACAACTTAAAATTGAATAAACTGATTTTTAAAAAATTTAAAATATATAATTCTTGTCTCACAGTACAAAATCAATATTCTCGTACAGTATTTAAAAAAAATTAATAGCCTCGTCTGGGCCGTTCAGAGTATTGATTTTTTAAATCGAACATCTGGTGATTTGACAGTCAAAACATCTGTTCCGGACAGATGTTTTGCACATCTCCCTATTGTACATTCACTAGAATGCTTAATCCTTCCCTTGATTTACTCCCTTTTTCTTGGTCGCGAGATGTTGCGAGGCTTCCAGCTAGCCTTGTTTTCAACTTCAATATGAAAACGAGGCTTTGGCGGGGAATGTAGGTCTTAGTGCTGCGTTCTGGTATTTTTTTAGTTTAATATTTTTAAAATAATAAAAAATCTAATCTAATAACAAAATATGTTTTTTAACGACTACTGAATGATAAAAAAGTAAGTAAACAATTTTTATACAAACTTAGAACGGATAAGCTTCATTTTCACTGAAAACACTAGCCCCCCCCCCGTTGTTAGACTAGGACGGTGGGACAGCGAGTTCCACTGGGAATCGCTGTCGAAAGTAAAATTAATTTTACTTTCGACAGGATTCCCGTTGTTTATTTTCGACGGGAATCCCATCGACGAAAGTACTGTTGACAGCGTTCCTGTCAACGAAAGTACCGTCGACGGGATTCCTTTGACGGCATTCCTTCGACGGGAATCCATGCCATCTCAAATCCAACTTATGTACTGGCCTGGTGGATAGCCAAGACAGGAAGTGGATAGCGGGAACCGACCAATCAGTAATTGGGGACAGCCAAACAGGGCGAATGGGAGGAAGGGCAAGACTCCTCCCATCTGAACATCTGGGGAATGCGATGATTCATCAATCATCACATGTGGCAGAAAACATAGAAAACATGGAATTAAAGGGAAACATCAATTTTATTAAACGTCAGTAAAAACTTGTCAAATCAGACGCGACAGTGCTCGAAGTACTCGACGGTGTCACAAGGTTGGTTGATAATTGACAATTTTTCACTTTTTAAAAAATTCTCATCTTTCACGAACGCTACGTTCACGCGTTCTGTCGGTTTTCCTCCACGACCAAGTCCACGACTACGTCCACGTCCACGTCCTCGACTGCGTCCTCGACCTCGAAAGTTGTTTTCCTTTTTTGGGTTTTTGCAATCGCTCGATACGTGACCCATTTCTCCGCAATTATAACAAATGCTTTCTGTCGACGAACAGTCCGATTTTGTGTGGCCCTTCTTGCCACATTTATAACACGTAATGTCATATTTCGAAGTTCTATAAACGTGATCACTAGTTTTGACATTATCAGCTTCTTCTAATTCGAGACCAACAATTGTATTTCTTACATCGGCGATCGTAAGTTCGGTTTTGCTTCTAAGGATTTTTATGTCAGTTACATATTTCGCTTCTTTTAATCCTCTTATCGCGTGACAGGCTATCTGTGTGGGTGTCATTTTCGTCCCCAATTGCATACATTTGTCGGCCAATGCTTGCACACGACTAATGTATTGTTCACCGGTTTCTTTTCTATCCTTCTTTACGTTGAGCAATGCTTCTTCAGCATTTCGTTGGACAATTTCCGTTTTTGCTCCGAAATCGGTTTGAATCGTTATCCAAAGGTCATAAGCACTGTCGATATTTGCATATCTGTCCATTAATTGATCCGAACACGCTGTAACGATAACTGCTGCCGCGTCGCCATTTTTCGCATCCCATTCTTTGTACTTTTTTAATAGCTCATCGTAATCAGTACAACCTTTCTTAGGTTTCTCGATATCGGTTTTTTCTTCTACAAGGTCCCACAACTTTCTACCTTTCAACACTTTTCGCATTATGCTAGCCCATACCGCGTAATTCGGGCCTTTCAATTTTGGCACAGTAATTAAACCAGTAACGTCCTTGGTTTTTTCAACTTCAGTCATTTCTACTAATCGTTTTAAGTCCAATAATAGATTCCGCGTAATTATCTATATCGATCTGGTAGTTGGTTTTTTCAATCGCAATAACCATCAACTTCTGCTACCATATGTTGGACATTCGAAATAAAACGATTTTGACTTTTGCTATTTTATGTTTATTCGACTTCTACTTCTCTTCATACAAACAACGCAAGTGATCAGCAATGAATTCAGTCTTCCTTATATAATAGGATTGAGACTAGATCTCATCACGTGATCTTACAATCATATTTACACTTTACAATAATGACGTCATGTATCTCAACAATTGTTTGATATGATCCAAACTTTGACAAAAACCACCGCCATAGTCTCAGAAATCATCCTGTAAAATTTGGTTTTGATACCTTCAGCGGTTTTTGAATGCATAGAGAACACACACACATATACACACAGACAGACAACTTTCTTCTTTATATATATAGATTTATGAAATGCCTATTCTCTATTTTGACCTTTCCCTAAAATGAAACTAAAAATGAATTGAATAATATTCACTCATTTGCACATTCCTTCGTTTGCAAGCAATTTAATTTTCACTCTTTTAAACATCTCTCAACTGCACATTCACTCCCTTGATTAGACCCGGCTTAAGACAGTTAATATCATTATTTTAAATACCTAACAAAATAATTAAAAATAAAAATAAATCCAATTTCATTAAATTCACAATTAAAAATATGGAAAGAAATGCAATTAATTTGACGAAAATTAATAAAAACGCAATTAACTGTGCAAAACTTCTGAAATTCATAAATTTTTGAAAATTTATTTATTTATTTCAGATCTGGCCCCTGATTTTTCCATCAATACGGACATTGCGCTACGGCGCTACTTCCTGTTTGAAACTATAACCTAACCAATAACGAATAACAAACATCCCTCGCTCTGATAATTGAAACAGTAACCAGCTAAACAAGATCTTTTCGACCTTCCGATCCGAAGATATATTCCTTATGGCTATTAAATGGACTAGGCCAGTATGTCGTAACTCATTTTACGATCATATACTACTTTTGACACAAACAAATTATTCTTGTCAGCTTTCGTACATAGCGCGACTCGGTGGATATCGAAATTATTCGTCCGCGTCCAGACTCGTAACACTTATTCCCGGAGATGGCATTGGTCCTGAAATTTCCGAAGCGATACAAAAGATATTCAAAGCAGCGGGAGTAAGTCATGCAATAATTATTGCATTTATTAAACTTTAAAAAGATATGGTTATTTAGGTTCCAATTCAATGGGAAATTGTTGATGTAACTCCTGTAAAAGGACCTGATGGAATGTTTGGAATTCCTCCTGCTGCCATTGATTCTGTACGCAAAAACAAAATTGGTTTGAAAGGGCCTCTAATGACTCCGGTTGGCAAGGGACATCGATCGCTGAATTTGGCTTTAAGAAAGTTCGTTTTAAGCTGAGAAAAAAAATATTTACGTTTATTTTTACATTTCATTTTATTCTCAGATCATTTAATTTGTATGCAAATGTTCGACCCTGTAAATCAGTGGAAGGTTTTGAGACATTATATAAAAACGTGGATGTAGTCACAATTCGAGAAAACACAGAGGGAGAGTACAGTGGCATTGAACACGAAGTTAGTAAAAAATAAATTATTTCTAATTAAATAAAAAAAATAATTAAAGTCTAAAAATATTTCAGATTGTTCCAGGAGTTGTGCAAAGTATTAAACTGATCACCGAAGAGGCCTCTCTGCGAGTGGCTGAATATGCTTTCCAATATGCAAAAGCACAGAAGAGAACCAAAGTGACAGCTGTGCATAAAGCAAATATCATGTATGGATATGTTTTTAAGCTAAACATAGAAAAATACTGTAATATATAAAAATCAATTTAGGCGTATGTCTGATGGTCTTTTTCTACGATGTTGTCGCCAAATAGCGGAAAAAAACCCAGAAGTTAAATTTGAGGAGCGGTATTTGGATACAGTTTGCTTGAATGTAATTGTGTAATTTTTAATGTTTAATTATTAATCTCATACATGTAATTTATAGATGGTACAAGATCCTGGGTTATTCGATGTTCTTGTCATGCCTAACTTATATGGCGATATTTTGAGGTGCGTTATAATCTAATTTTGCTAATTATTTTTTGGATTATTAATAATTGATTTGTTATCAGTAGTGGCATAACTAGGTGTTAACTTGTAAGTAAGGTAAGTGCCAATTTCCTTAGATAGACATAAGTTTGTCACGACTATTGTTGAAATTCTGCAATTTCTTCTGAATTTTTTGTTGTTGTCCAATCTTAAATTTGTGCAATTTCTTCAGAATAGCTGCAATTTTGTTTTAAATTTGTGCAATTTGATCGTAACATTTTAATGTTTTTAATGTATTTTTACACTTTTCTCTTAAATTTTGATAATGTTACTAAATTTTTATAGCTTTCTCTTAAACTTTTCCAAATATCTGTTTAATTTTTGTAGAATTTTCTTGAAATTTTACAAAAATAACAGTTTTACAAAAATCTGTAAATATCTGTTTTAAATTTTCTTTTAAATGAATTTCAATTTTCTTTTAAATGAATTTCCATTTTCTTTTAAATTTTTGTACATCTCTGTTAGCTTTTTGCAATTCATTGGAATAGATTCTTAAATTTCTGCATACAGTAGACTCCCGATTATCTGTGTGCAGATTATCCGTGAAGCGGATTAACCGGGTCAAAAAATTTAGGATGGGTTAGGTTCTGAAGCATCAAAATTTTTATTCTCACACAAAAACGTGTCCAAACACGTCTCTAATGTCTCACAACACATCGGAAAGACCTATTTTTGCTAGTTCATGTTCTTAGACAAGTGAACATCAAATTTTTCATTAGGATGGTGATGCAAACAAATTTCTTTGCTTTTTTTCATCACTTTATTGTCTTTTCCAGTGCATTTTCGTGTAATCTATGTGTTTAACCCATAATCCTATTGTTTATGCATTTTATTTATATACATACAAATTTGTGGATTATCCGGGGATTCGATTATCTGTGACAGTCAATTTCCTGACTGCACCGGATAATCGGGAGTCTACTGTATTCCTTTTTTTCAATTTCATCCTAAATGTTTCCAGGTTACGCACATTGCAGATGTTGGCCCACAGCAGACGCCCAGTTATGCTGCTCACTTTAACAAATCAATTAATTATTTTTTGGTTTTTGTCATAGCAGAGTTTAGTTAGAATACTAAAAATAAATAATACTTTATAAAAATAACTTTTAGTGATTTGTGTGCTGGTCTCATTGGTGGACTTGGCGTTACACCCAGTGGTAACGTAGGACAAGATGGTGCTATATTTGAATCGGTAAGTTGTAAAGAATCATAAAAATTTTCATTTTTTCTGAATTTTTCATTCAGGTGCACGGAACAGCCCCAGACATTGCTGGGCAAGATAAAGCGAATCCAACAGCTTTACTGCTTAGTGCTTGCATGATGTTACGACATATTGAAATGTCTGACTTAGCTAATAAAATTGAAAAAGGGTGCTTGGACACTATCAAAGAAGGAAAGGTAAAATAACAAATTATAAAATTGTGAAATAAAATATTTATTTACGTGTATTTTATATTCTAGTTGCGAACTGGTGATCTCGGAGGCAGTGCCAAATGTTCAGAGTTTACTGACGAAATTTGCCGAAGAGTTTCATAATTACATTTCAGAATGTATCAAAAAGAATTTGTTAGATTATACGATGCAGATGTTGAAATCAACCAGCAAATTGTTGCGATGCTGCCTTTAAATGTTTGGAAATGTAGTGTACAAAAGATAATGTAAAATATACTTAAAAATTATGTAAAAAGTACTATGTAAAATTTTGTAAGTAAAGAATTAGTTCATTTTTAGAAAAAAAGATTTATTTTTGTGATTTATAATAACAAACGAGATGTGAAAAACAGTTTTTTATTTAATGGTTTTGTACTTTTCAGAATCCTGAATATGGTCGCAATTTGTTTAATCCAGTTGGTTTTGCAGTGAAGACTGCATTATATTTATACCTGTATATACTAAGTAAATATTAATTTCATTTATAATTTTAATATTTCATTTCTCATTTTGTAATTTTGTGACTACAATGCCAAAAATAGATGTTACACTGGAAGAAAATGGCCTAAATCAAATCGGAAATTTCAGACAATCCCTATGACTTCGATTCCATTAACATTTCAAAAGCGGGTTGCTTAATTGCTCAAAATTGTTGCACAGGTAAAACAAACACGATAATAATGGTGATAATAATAGAATACAAAGTAAAAAAATTGGGTAGATTGGTCATCATTTTATATTGGATCTGTCATACACAGAAGAAGTGCGCAGTCAGAGCACAGGAGTTACACAAGAGATGAAACCATTTGTTTTCCTCGAAATATGTATGCTTGTGAGCTCAAGGGGCCTCAGACTTTGAGAGGCCTCAACTTTCTCAGCGCAGGAGGTTAGGCACCACTGCAAAGGCTTGTTTGACGCATTTTCCTTAACTGCAGAATTTCTTTCCAGTAGATAAAGTTTATGCCAAAACTGTTGATTTATGATGTGAATCATTAAATTTTTCATTTGATATAATGTTTTACATATTCATACCGTGAATGATTGCCGTGAACGAGATTGCAAGGCAAATTAAAACCAGGCAAATTAAAGCTAAGACTAAACAAATCGTCACTAAAATCATCATTAAGCACAATAGACAAAGAGATGTTATTTTGAATTTCGTGCTTTACCGTATGCTTAAAATTGCTTAATTTTTATTGTTTTACTTGGTTTATTTGACTTAGTTTGATTGAGTTATTTTCCGTAGTTTTTTTTCTCTGATTTATATTGTTTTTGTACATATTTGCTTTGATTTCCAATATATTTTTTTGGCATTTCCTTTATTTATCTTTTTTATACTTTTATTTCGTGTTTCTTTTGCTTTGATTCATTTTTCGTGTATTTGTTTCATTTCTCATCATTTTTAAAACTGCACTTTGTTTTGCTTGGCTCTGTCCTAGATCAAATCAACTGAAAATCACTCGATGCAACAGTTGTCATATTGTATAGTTTCTTTTTCTTTATTAAATTTTTCTTTTCTTTTCTTAACTATTCACTTATTCAATTTCACTACAAATAATATATTTTGACCAAACAATGAACTTATTGATCACATAATATAGATTACAATATTAATTGTTAACAACAATACAAAATGCATCCAGGCACATTAAAACACTACAATTTTCAGCTTTAGCAACCTGTACTTGCTGAACTGATTTGGCAAAATTAGAAAATGTGACAACATAGTTGTATACAATAATGTCATACAAAGTAAACTGGTAAAATTAATTATAACATTTTAGCCTGCTAAACGAAATATCTATCAAAGATACACAAAGAATTTCAACTTAAGGAAAAATTACATTGGTCTAAG
This sequence comes from Stenotaenia linearis, assembly GCA_034700445.1. Lineage (NCBI taxonomy): Eukaryota > Metazoa > Arthropoda > Chilopoda > Geophilomorpha > Geophilidae > Stenotaenia > Stenotaenia linearis. The sequence continues at coordinate 8,084 of JAQIXT010000707.1, read as the reverse complement.
AGTGTTCTCATCAATTCCAGATCAGATAGAGACACCCTCATCTATTCACATAAAAATTAGACAGTCTTTATTGGTATTTTAGGATGAATTTTCATGCCATAAATGCCTTCATCATTTAAATGATCATCATCTAAATTTGAGACTCTATCAATTGAACTGTCTGTTACAGCATTATCATCACCAGCTGAAATTGGATGATATGTCGTTGGAAAAAACTCGTTCATCTTCCTCTTGGAGTTGAATGGAAATTTCCTTCTTGGAGATGGCGTTTTCCAATAATCGTAAACATTCGATGAAGCAGAAGGAACTTCAGTAGTTGACGGTATAAAATCCAGAACTGTTGCAGCTGTGTCCTCTGCTCCATCATCGCCTTTCGGTTGAAACGGACCTGCTATTATAATTGGGTCGTATTGGTCATCTGTACTTTGTTGTGCATATTTATTGTTTGTAGGTGGTAACATTATATCATCTCTTTCCTCAGTTTCTGGTATGGCCTCATTTTCATTTGCAATTTTCATTATTGGGGTATTCGACGTCACCGATTTGACTTCCGGCTCTATAGTTTCTGAATTGAAATTATCCCTAACTGAGTTGTCTGCTTCATTCAGTGTAAATGGCCCAGCCATTATCACAGGATTGTACACATCATGGTCTTCAACTTTTTCAACATTGTTGATTTCTTCTTCAGTTGGTGATTCCAAGAATGGCCCTGCTGCAAACACAGGACTGTATTCAGCATCTGTTTGATGTGCTGTTTCAAAATGTTGTTCAACGAATGTTTCCATTTTGTCTGGAAATGGGGTTGAGTAGAAATAAGTCTCACTGGGAGACGTATGCTCAAAGAATGGTGAATTACTGGAAATAAATTCATTATTAGTTTCCAGTGGCCGACTCCATTTTTCTTGTCCACCAGTGGAAAATTGAGTATATACTCTTGAGATTGATACTCCATCCTCAGATGTTGGCTTTTTTCGGATTATGGGTGTTCTCTTCGGAAAAGGTGCAATACTTGACACTTGAATTGTATCATAATCTCCTACTAATTCTGTTTGTTTGCTCTGTTCTTGGAAATTATCGATAGATTTTCCTCGAATACTGGTATCTGAATATTCTTTTCCATTATATCCTCCAAATGGTCCAATCAGTGCAACTGGATTATAGCGGTCTTGTGATGATGCCCCACTTTTTAGTATTGTATATGGTGTAATGGCATTATCATATATAGGAAAGGCAGATGCACTCTCAACTTGAAGATAGGTTGATTGATACTGATTATCAACTGAATCTTCACTGGCAAATTGTTGGTGTACTTCCTCTTCATCATCAGCAGGATAAACTCGTTTCTCTTCACTCGCGCTTTGCACTTTGATTTCGGTTTCTGGCTGGAGATTATCAATTGCTTTATAATCATAAGTGTTAGTTTTGCTCGGTGGATAAAAAGGTCCTACAAGCATAACTGGACTGTATACGTAATCTGTTTCTGTGTTCTGAGGACCAGTATTTCTTATATTTGAATAAATATTATCTGATAACTTCTCTGAAGCTTTGTCTTGGGTTCCATATTGAATGTTATGAGAACCAGAAGCATTGTCTATATTAACTTCATCATCAGAGGTGTAGGCAGGCTGGTTTCCAGTTGATTGAAAATATGATGATTGATCATTTGTAGGTTCAATGGAATATCTTGGCTGGGGTGATGTGCTCTTGATAATTTCTGAATTGTGTGCAGAAGGAGAAGGTGTTTGAAAGTCAAATTCTTCCATTGGGAGACCAATATTATCAAATTTATCACTTGTTTCTGCATTAAGGAATTGCTCATTAAAATTTTGATTTTTAGGTATAGAATTATCAGAATATATATTAAATCCTCCTTTTGGAATTGCTGTATGCAAAGGACCAGTAGATAACTTATCCCCAACTGGAGGTTGATAATAATTTGGTATTTTATCAATATCCTCTATGTATGTAGAAACAGTTTGTCTACCATCATTGGCTGGTACAAATGAATTGTGCTCATCCACATATATTATTGGCCGGTTTGGTTGATTTTCAATAGTGCCTCCATTGTAATAATTACTGTCATTAGGAATGTTTGTCTCTTCAACAGGTATGGATGGTCTATTGGCTTGATTATCGTATGAGACTGGTTTGTGGGATTGATTTTCATACGTGGTTGGTCTGTTGAATTGATTCTCATACACGACAGGTCTACTAGGTTGATTTTCATATGTGACAGGTCTGTTGAATTGATTCTCATGTGTGACGGGTCTGCTGGGTTGATTTTTATATGTGACTGGTCTATTGGATTGACTTTCATGTGTGACTGGTCTATTGGATTGACTTTCATACATGACTGGTCTGTTGGGTGGGTTTTCATGTATAATTGGTCTGTTAGGTTGTTTTATATTATCATCTTGATTGTAATTGTTGATATTATCATTGGTGGAATCAGTTTGTTTCTCATCTTCATAGAATGGTCTGTACTGTGGTTTTGGTGAAGCAAAGTTGCTTTGATATTCTGCATTTGGTTTGTTGTTTAACTTATTTCCATTGTTTGGACTTTGATAAGTAATGTACTCTGGTCTTGGCCTATAACTGTTGTAAGAAGATTCGTACTTGTTGGGAACAATGCTCATCTCATTACTTGGATCAAATAACACAGTCATGGTTTCCAATTCTTCTGGTTGACCATAGTCGTCACTTTGAACTATAGAAGGGACATACATTGATCCAAAATTGCTGTAGTCAGGTTGGTAATACATGGGACCGTATGGTTGGAATGATGGCGAATATGCACTGTGAAAGGCATTTGGAGAAGCGAAACTTAATCCAGATGATTGAGCGTTTGGTGAGTCAAAACCTATTCCAGAAGAAGGAAGATTTGGAGCAAATCCCTGGTTCTCTGGTAAAAATGCTTGACCCTGGTCACCCGGAATACGAGAATTTCCCAAAGAAGAAACCAAACCAGGAAGATTGTTGAAACCACTTGAAAATAAATTGGATAAACCTCCTCCTCCAGGATTAGCCAATGGAGGGTCTGCAAGAATAGGTGTTCTTTCAGGAGATGCAGCTACTGGAACATCGTCGATAAGTGGTGGATCGTTTACTGCAGGAGAATCTTCTACTGCTATTGGATCTTCTACTGCTATTGGATCTTCTACTGCAGGAGGGTCTTCTATTGCACTATTGACAAGTCTAATGTCTTCAGTGACTGTTGGTTCTGCTGCTTGTACTGGAAGCTCTGGGATAGGAGAACTGGTATGCACCACTGGCTTAATTGTTGGTATTGATTTTAATGTACTGGCTACAAGTGGTTGTGGGGTATAAAAAGGGCCCAGATTTACATTTTGTCCATTAAATGATCCAGGTGAAATGTAACCTTCTTTTCCAGATTGCCCTGCTGAAAATATGGATTTTGGAAATTGAGGCTCATCATCGAGAGTTGATTGGTTGTCTTTAGGTACAAGGACTAGACGAAATTCATTAGTCAAAGCGTCTAATGATACACTAGAAGAGTCTTGGGATTCAACTATTTTGCCAAGTTCGTCAGGATGTATGTCAACATTCAATGTATTCTTGTTGTCATCATCAGTAGTAATAGCAATTGCTGGAGTTTGACTTGGTTCTGAGTTAGCTGGCTCTGGTAGTTGTCTAACATCATCTTGGGTAAGTTGGATTGGCCTTTCATTTGAGTTTCCACCGACTTCAATTCCAGAAGAAACATGCACTTGACCAAACGAAGCACCAATAGGTATGGGAATGTTATTAGAGTCTTGGTTTAAGGAAGCAGAGTGAAATTGCCCTGGTAAATGTAAATCAACAACAGAGCCAGGTGGAACGGCTATATCAAATTGAGAAGTTAAAGTTTGTGGATTAATCTGTGAGTAATCTAATGAAGGCTTTGTGTAAGGTTGTTGAGAATAACCATAAATAGAATTTGCTGGTTGTTGGGGTAAAGCAGAAGAGTAATGTAAGCTTGGTGAATATAAATTAGAAGGATTTACATAATTATTTGAGGATGGATTTGCGTAATTATTTGAGGAAGGATTTATATAATTATTTGAAGAGGGATTTGCGTAAGTTAATTGAATACCAGTTCCAATGCCATTGCCTGGAGAAGCAAATGACACTCTGTAATCTGGAAATGGTTTGGGCACATAGTTTGGTCTAATTGGGGGCCTTGGTGGATTTGGATCAACAAATGCTTTGTAAGTTGGATAAGGAGGTAAAGCAGGTGGAGGACCAGTTTCTTGAGGTGGCCTGAGTAGAGATTTTAATGCTGATAGAAATATACAGGAGCCAATTTCACTTGATGATGCCAGCATCAGTGCAAAAATGTATATCTGAAAAGTAAAAAAGTTATTAACAACTTGTTTTAAGCACCTGTTTTTGCTTGTCTCCAAAATCAATCAATAAGTAACTTTTTCCATCCCCCCCTCCGAAAAAAAGCTTATAGAAATGTAAGTCACGTTTTTGCCTCAACCTGTTTTGACCTCACGTGTCCCTGAAGTAGGTATGAAGTTCACAACATGATAAACAAAAACACATTAAACTATATTTTTGAGTTATATTTGATTTTCATTAAGTGAAAACTGAAAAAATTCATCAAGGACAATGATTAAACTACTAAAGAGCAATTTATTAATCTGTATTTATAAAGGGCAACAAATATGACACATGCAAATTATTCAAGGGAATAATGTAATTTTATAATTCCTATTTTGAATGAAATTGTTGAGGACTGTTTGAATAGTCAAAATTGGCCAGGTAGTAGATGAAATCATTTAGAATAATACTCAAATATTCTCTTTAAGAAACCTGCATTTGCAGTGCCATTTACTAGAATTTCTTATACACAGGTCATACTTTCCAATAAAGGTGCAAGAAAACTGTTACAGTAAATGAGACTTCACAACTAACCTACATAAACTGTAAATGGGAATACATAGTCATTGTTATAGTCATTTAAATTTAACAAAAATGGTAACAAAACATCTTTCAAAAGAAATAACTAGTTCTATATTTATTTTCAACCATCATTACATCATTTTACTCTAAGCCCTGAGGCACTAAGGTGAGCCGTCTTCTCCTTCTGAACTTGTGTTAATGGGGCCAACGCCTCTTTCATTGAAACAAGAAACCAAACAGGAAGTCAAGGCCAACTCTTAACTATTAAAACTAGGGTTCCAGGACATTTCCTGTTTGAATTAATGCAAGAAATTGTTTAGCATTTTTTACTTTAAAGTAGATTTTAATAACCAATCATAAAACATTAAAATAAAAATATTTTGTGCACAACAAGTGATGTTCATAAAATAAAAGAAAAGGAATGATCGAAGTTCTAGGTCAAGCAATGAGGTGAGCATTAGACTTTGATGACTTGGAAAATTTTAAATTGGATCTTGAGCTTAAGCTTGACGAAGGATTATTTAAAGTAATTACTATGTGGTTAACACACAGTTTCAAAACAGTAACGTTTGTAATTAATTTTTAATTTTAATTTTGTTTTGCATCAATAAAGAAAGAAAATGAACTTAATTATCAAAACTGTCCAAAAATTATCACCTCTGAAGCTTGAAAAATATTTTTCATATTTTTCACTCATGGGAACATGAGATTAGAAATTGTGAGAAAATGTGACAAGATTCTCAATGAATTTAAAATTAAAAAAAAAAATGTCTCACCTTGAACATTTTACTGTCGAATCACCTCACATGTGTCTTCTTATCCGTCCGTTCGTCTGTGGAAATGCGGCCAAATGAGTTCGTTTGGCCTTTAATACTTACGTAAGGTCACCAACGGTATGGGTAACCAATAGGTGAAGACGTTGAAATATTTAGGTTTAAATGTTACCTTAGTAGACTAGATTCGAATGACTAGATCAACATTGTAAAAAAAAAAACAGCAACATCACTGAAAGTTACTCCTCTGTTCATTTAAGCTTGAAGTGAATACAAATTGTTAGTCATCAAATTTAATCAAATAATGTTGAATAGTTTAATTATAAATTTCAGTAACAAAAATATTTATTAAAAAAATTCCAAACTTTATAAAATAGAATTTTTTTTAAAAAAAATGTAGAAGGGTAAATGTTTGCCCTACTTAATCTTTTACTCGCTGCCTCTAAATTATCAAACCGGATGTTCGTCTCTTCAGCCTAAGGGTATCATTCTTGTAGCATCACCCAAAGCACCTACAGTTTTAATATGGAATACATTTAAAATGTAGACGTTGAGGAAATAGTTAAAGGAATCATTATAATGGTTTAACCTTGACATTTGTAATTGTAATTTACAATAATTATAATATACACCTATACCACTAGGTCACTGTTGTAGTTTAAACTTTTAAAGTTTAAATTGTTATTATTTTCTAAATACCAGAACACAGAACACAGAATTTGTTTTGCACCTTAACTGTGAACAGATACATTGCTTTTGCAAAGTGATTTAGTGAGTGAGGGGTTTTGTGCCTGTCATTGTATTCTCATTGTTTTGGTGTCAATGATAGAAATCCTCCGAATTCGGGGAGGGACCTTAAGCACTACCTGGGTTCAATGGGCCCACGCATAAAGCTGACACACATCATCTCACTTCTCATACATCAATAAATAAGAACTGGGCAACCATGGCTGATTGCATATGCAAGTAGAGTTCTGCAAGGTGCAAAATTTCGATTCCAGAATTGAAATGTTTAGCAGTAGTTTGGGAGTAGTCAGCTTTTGACTTTTTGTCGACTATACGACATTCATGGTTGAGTCCAAATCTCAAGCCCTTAAACGAGAATGTCAAATTCAGAACCTACTGGACGATTCAGACAATAGGCTGTAAAGATTACAGTGCGGATCATTTAACATAGAGTTACAGAAAATGGAAATTTAATGAGCAAGCCAGGTGCTCTATCATTCTAAATATCGAGATTTTTCGACGTTGCTGAAAAGTTTAACGATGCTCGCTATTTAACTAAGGCAAACACTGAAATAAATCAACCAGTAGTGGTAGGCATCTTCCACGGATGGTAGTGAATTGCTACAGCCCTGCAGGCACGGCTGTGTACCAGCAGGCAAGTGAATACCCCAATAGTTTAAGGTCAGTAGTACGGTTTGATGGGGGGGGGGGGGGTATACAGACTACCTCAGAATCCCAAACCTGAATATAAGTTTTGTTTCAAACCAGCATGCATTAGGCCAAGCCAAAGTATTAACAGAAGTAAATAAAATTATTTACTTCTGGTATCAATAGAAGTTTCATTTTTTTAGTCTTTTTAGTGGCAATTGCCCCTTACATAGGAAGCAGATGGATTGTAGGGACAGGATCTCTTTTCATCAATCAGGTACTGAGGAAATAGAGGACAGATCTGTAGATTCTGGATAAGGACGACCAAAAAATTAGAAAAATTAAGAATGTATCTGTTCACATTTAAGGTGCAAAACAAATTCTGTGTTCTGTTTTCTGGTATTTAGAAAATAATAACAATTTAAACTTTAAAAGTTTAAACTACAACAGTGACCTAGTGGTATAGGTGTATGGTATATCTATGGCCAAATAAAATAATAAATTATAATTATTGTAAATTAGAAAAATTGAGAGAAAAAAAATTAGAAAAATTGGGGGGAAAAAATGGGGGTGAGGCAAGACAAATCTGAGCTTTTGGTGTGTCCCTCCGCACCTTATAGCAGGGTACGACAAGACTTTAGCTTTTGGCGGATCCCACTGCATTTATTTGAAATGCAGCAAGAATATGTCCTAAGCCTGGTTTTTCCATATCATATCATATCACATCAAATCCAGTTAAACAATAATCTTCCTTCTTATCAAAAATCTGATTTATTTAATTTGTATTAATTATTTTTTTGAATTTTTGTTTTTTCTGAATATTAATTGCTTTTTAGTTAGAGGTTATTGTAGTTGTGACTTTAATCTCTGATATTGGAGGCTCATCTGGCAAATCATATGAAATATTGTATTTCTAAGTTTGTTTTTTGATATATTAAACATAGCACATTACCAGGATTTGGGTGCATTTAGGCTGCATTGTTGATTTGTTGGCTTGTATACCACCAGTTGGTGTCTGAATCTTCAGAA
>JAQIXT010000706.1:0-26017 GCA_034700445.1 Stenotaenia linearis | reverse complement strand
CAACAAATAATTCCAGGTAGTGGTGAATGGAGCAATGAATCAACGTTGAAAATCAAGGGTGACTCAACCATATTTTGCTGCTTGGGGAAATAGCCATAGCCAAAGAAGAAAAGAAAAACAGTTGTGAAATTCCAGATTGTGTCAAATTAATATATTGGATGTATTGGAAGAATATGTTTTCCAAAATTGTTTTAAGACTTTAAGACAGATAAATGACTGAAATAAAGCTATATATAAATAATATCTAAAATAAAGCTATAAAATATATGAATAAAAAGTAATTTATAACGAAATAAATAATTTTATTGTATAAAACCGAGAAAATCAATAAATTTAAACTTCAAGTTACAGTTTTGTTTAAGGAAATAACATTCCTTGGCGTTGTTTATTTCGATCACAGTTGAGTACTGTTGCCTATAGTCGTAATCTATGATTATAGCACTCTTAGGAGTAATGGGCTTCACGATACAAAGTCCTAAACCTAAACTAAACTAATACAGTGGTGTCACTCGGTTTTTGTAACCGGTATTTGTAGTCGAATTAATTAAGGTAAAAAACGGTAAAAATCAACCAAACTTCGAGAAAAGCAACAAAACCTCGTGAAACTTTGACAAATCCAAAAAAATTCTTCAAAAACAATTTATTAGATTTAGATTTTTATTTCTTTAGATTTAGAACCACCTGGGTTACCACCATTCATGATAAACGAAAAAGCTATAACCACTGGCTTTTTCACTTCTGAGATTTAAACGAAATTACTTTCTGCTACAGAAAAACCACCTAACCTCAGCCAGGTTTGAACCTGGAACCCTTGGGCCCAGAAATGAGCACACTAACCACTGCTCTACCGGCACCGGTCACTCAATACGAAACCAACCTCATCCTTATTAAATCAAATAAGACCTCCTTAATCTAATTTAAACTAACCTAACCTAGATTAAATTAAACTAATCCATGTGGTGTCACTCTAAACCCGTATTTGTAGTCATTAATTAAGGTAAAAAACAGTAAAAATCAACCAAACTTCGAGAAGAGCAACAAAACCTCGTGAAACTTTGACAAATCCAAAAAACTTGTTCAAAAATAATTTATTTTTCATAAAATAAAACCATAAACAAACTTCAAAAACCGTCAAAACTTCCGGTTCAAATTTAGTCTACGGAAAACCAGAAAAACGAAACTTTCCGTTTCATATTCCAGGATCACATTTTCGTTCCAACGATCTCAGTTCCAAAAACCGCCACCATCCCAATCTGTCGCTGAACGCCGACATTATCCAGTGTCTTGGCCGCCGCTCTTCTTCCTCGTCTTACTCGCAGGTGGTTCGAGTTAAAAATGAATTAACCCCTTCCATCCGACAAAATCAAACCCAAATTACAAACCGTAAGTAAAAATCGGAGGAAATTCGACCGAAATTCGCAAATTTAAAGCGAAATTCACCGAGACTCCGCCTTTTCGCGCTCACCAATGACTAATCTCGTGTAATTTCTTTAAACGACGCAAAAATTATTAATTTCCGCTCTTGTGAAATTTGAGTAAAGAAATTTTTTCGAAATTTAATTTCAGGGAACCGGAATTTGATTTTGGAAACTGAGAATTCGGAACCGAGAAACGCCAAAAACCCCTTGTTGCGATAAACAAGATGTTAATTGTCCGATAAGAGCGAGAAAACGATAAAAAAAGGAAATTTCAACGGAAGTTTGTGTTTATTGAAGAAAAAATGATAAATGTTTAGTTTTTTTCTACAAATTTTGTTATTTTTTCGAGTTTTTTTGCGTTTTTTGAGAGAAATTGACGAGATTTTGTTAAAAACGGAAGCGGAAGTGATTTTTTGGGGGTTTTGTCGTTGTAACGAAGTTTTGGGGGTTGAATTTGAGTTTTTTGTGAGGGTTTTGTACTAATTTTTTTTTTTTTTTTGGTTTCAGGTCGAGTTATGGAAGGAAGGAGTTGAATTTGGTCGTTTTTTGTGACCGGAAGTGAAATATGGCGGCCATATTGAATGTTTTTAAAAGGAAGAATAAAAAAAAGAGGCAGACGAATCATTTTAGTGAAGGGCCGTCGGAGATCGGGACGCCGTTTGGAGTTGAACATAAAATTCATGTCGGGTTTGATCCTGATACAGGAGCGTTTGAAGGGTTGCCGCAACCTTGGCAAAGGCTGTTACAGGCGTCGAATATCACGTAGGTTGATGTGTGGGATTGTATTAGTGGAAATTTGAGGAAAGATGTGTGAAATTTGAGTGAAAAAGGTGAAAAAAGTGAAAAATAATTGAAAATTTGGATCAGAATTTGAAAATTTCAGTAAAAAAATGGAAAATTTTCAAAATTTCATTTAAAAAATGGCAAAATTTTTCTGTTATTAGTAAATAAAACTCAAAATTTCACTTTTTTCAACAAAAAAAACAAAAAATTTAACTTTTTTTTTTCAAAAAAAAACAAACAAAATTTTAACTTTTTTTTCAAAAAAAAAATCACAAAAATTTAACTTTTTCAAAATTTTTTTCTATTTTCAAGGAAAATCGAACAAAGCCAAAACCCCGACGCGGTTTTATGCGCTCTCAAATTCTATGCACAGTCGATTAAACAGAACCAATCTTCCATCAAAGTTCTCACGACGAAGGAAACTTTAGCCGAAGAAAGTGCCGAACTTGACAAATGTCTTCCGTCCGGGTTCGATCGACAAAGCTCGGACGACAAAGTCCTTGCAACTGATTCGGAGACGAGCAGCGATAAGTCGCGAAGTTCCGCTCGATCCGATGATTTGCTCAATTCCAGTGCTGAAGATGCTAGTCGTAGTTCCTCCGGTGTCGAGAGTGGAGAAAGTGTTAAGGTTAATGAAATTTTTTTTTTTAAATTCAAAAATGGCAAAAATGATTTTATTTTTTTTTATTTTTTAGGTGAAAGCCAAGAAAGAAATGGTTGAGAAACAGAAAGTCGAGACCCCAGTCATGCGGCGATGTCAAAAGTCGAATAAAAAAATGAGCGAAGAGGAAGTAATGGAAATGCTCAGTTGAGTGTGGCTTTTTAAACACTTATCAAGAGTGTACTAATGATCTTTTTTAATTTCTGTTAATTAGATACAATTGTCACACCTGGAGATCCAACCGAGCGGTATGACAAGCAAAAGGAAATTGGATCCGGGTACAAAAAAATTCAACATTTTCTTTAATTTTCGCGACTCAAAACTCAATTTTGACTGATATTTTGCTGAAAAACTTAATTTTTTAACCGAAGTTTGGCCGAAAAACTCGGTTTTTGATTGATTTTTGGCTGAAAAACTCAATTTTTGACTAAAATTTGACGTAAAGACTCATTTCTGAGTGAAATTTGACCTAAAAACTCATTTTTTGTTATAAAAAAGGCTTAATTTTCATGTTTTTTGGTCAATTTTCGTATGGAAACATGAAAATTCTTTATTTTTCGGCCATTTTTCAATCAAAAACTTAATATTTTCACACAAAAACGTGAAAATTTTTAATTTTAATTTGCTTTTATATCAAAAATGCTCAATTTTCATTGATTCTCACGCCAAACACCCCTTTTAGCACCAAAAATCATTAAATTCCATAATAAAACAACTAAAAATCCTTTATTTCTTATTCCAGAGCTTCCGGTACAGTCTACATCGCCATAGACAGAGAAACAAACGAAAAAGTCGCCATAAAAACGATGGATTTGGCCAAACAACCGAAAAAGGAGTTAATAATCACGGAAATTCTCGTCATGCGTGAAAACCAACACCCGAACCTCGTTAACTTCCTAAACGCACACTTACTCGACAACCACTTATGGGTCGTTATGGAGTATTTAGAGGGTAAAATCGATAAAAATTTGATTTAAAATCGATTAAAAATCAATTTATCGCCAGAAAATCAATTAAAAGTCAATTTATCGCCAAAAAAATCGATTAAAAATCAATTTTTCAATTAAAATTCCAATAAAAAAATCAATTAAAAGTTAATTTATCGATTAAAATGTATTAAAAACTCGGTTAAGAATCAATTATGGCCAAAAATCGATTGAAAATGAAAAGAAAAATTTATAAAAAATTCTTTAAAATCGATTAAAAATCAATTTATCGCCAAAAATGATTAAAATTAATTTCCTCATTTTAGGTGGTCCGCTGACTGACGTTGTCACGGAAACGATCATGCGTGAAGGACAAATCGCGGCCGTGATGCGAGAAGTGCTGCAGGGAATCGAGTTTTTGCATTCGAAGGGGATAATTCACAGAGACATTAAAAGCGATAACGTTTTGCTGAGCATGGACGGGATAGTGAAAGTGACCGATTTCGGATTTTGTGCGCAGTTGACGCAGGAAGAGAATAAAAGGGTTACGATGGTTGGGACGCCATATTGGATGGCGCCGGAAGTCGTGACGAGGAAGCAGTATGGGAATGAAGTACGAAGAGGGGGTTTTTGTGGGGGTTTTATGAGAAATTGGTTGATTATTTGGTGTTTTGTGATGAAAATGGTGAAATTTTGTGGTTTTTGTGATGAAAATTGTCGAATTTTGTTGATTTTGTGTTGAAAATGGTTGAATTTTGTGGTTTTTGTGTTGATTTTGGTTAGAAAAGGGGGGATTTGTGTGTAAGTTGGTCGATATTTTATGTTTTTGTGTTTTAAAAGACCAAATTTTGTGTTTATTGTGAGAAAATAATGGAAATTTCGAATTTACACGATTGAAACAGTTAAAATTGATGGAAATCTTTAATTTTTCATTTTGTTTTTGTGAAAAAAAAGGGTTAAAATTGATGTAAATTTCGAATTTCATTGCAAAAATGGGTTAAAATCTATGTAAATCTCGAATTTTTTAGCAAAAAAGAGTTAAAATCGAGTAAAATCTTAAATTTCCTTTCAAAAAACAGTTAAAATGAACCAAAACCTCAACTTAACAACCAAAAAAGGGTTAAAACAGATGAAAATCACAACTTAACTACCAAAAAAGGGTTAAAATCAACCAAAATCTCAAATTCCCTTTAAAAAATCACAGAAAATCTCAAATAAAACATTAACCCTTTCTCTCCTTCCAGGTCGACATCTGGAGCCTCGGCATCATGGCCATCGAGATGGTCGAAGGCGAACCCCCGTACCTCAACGAAACCCCCATCCGCGCGCTTTACCTCATCGCCTCGAACGGCAAACCGGAAATGAAGGACACCAACAAACTCTCCCCGGAATTCCTCGACTTCCTCAGCCGGTGCCTCGAAGTGGACGTCGACAAAAGAGCGCCTGCGCAAGAGCTCCTTCAACACCCCTTCCTCGAGAAGTCCGAAAAACTCACCACAATCGTGCCTTTGATCAAGGCCGCCAAAAGAATTTTGAAAAAAATTTAAATTCTTCGAATTCTTTGCATTTTTTGCATTTTTCTGAAAAAATTTGTGGAATTTGTGGAATTTTTGAGGAATTTTGATCGTCGAAGTGTCGAATACTTAATGTGATCACTTTTGCAGGGTTTTATGCTAATTTGATGATGATTTTGATGATGATTTGATACGATTTGATGGATTTTATTGATTTTTTAGTAGTTTGATGTGTAGAGTGTTTTTGTTTTTATTTGTAAATTGATGTGAAGTGGTGGATTGTGGGATTGATTTTTTTTTTTTTTATATTTCATTTTTATTTACAAATAAATAACAGGAAGGCTAAGTTTTAGGAGAAATTAGTATTTTTTTTTTTTTTTTTTTTTTTGGTGGTTTTGTGGGGGTTGAAGGGGTTGGATGTGGAAAGTGGAAATTTTTGGTTTTGAGTTGGAAAAATTGATGTCTAATTACACTTTTGGAATTGAAAAATTGGAAAATAAATGAAATTTCTACTTTTTAAACTGAAAAATACTGATATTTCAACTTTTTAAAGTAAAAAAAATTGATATTTGCATTTTTGAAGTGAAAAATTTTGAAATTTCCACTTTTTACACTGAAAAAAGTTGAAATGAAAAGTGGAAAATCAACACTTCATTTCTTTCTATCCAAAAACAAAAAAAATTCCAAAAAAATTCTTTTCCAAACAGACAAAAAAACACAAAAAAATGAAAAATTTCCACTCCAAAAACAACTTTAAAAAAAAAATTTTCACAATGAAAATTTAAAAAAATTCCACTCACAAAACCCCAACCCCACCACAATTCCACCAAAACCACAGTGCAATTCAAAAATCTAAACCTCAGTAAGTAAAATGAAAAAATCACATATCTATCTCATCCTTTTAAAAAATTTCATAAATTTTCCTATTCCAGGCACCAAATTCTTCGACGAACTATTCCGACGCAACACTTCCTTCGACCTATTTTTAAAAATATAAAGTGCGATCAAATTCCAGCTCAGTTCGGCGATTTCCAGCACAGAAATGATGCAAAAACCGACGCACAAACTCAAATTTCCACCCAAAACTCCGAAAAACTGAGCGGCCTAAAAAAAAAAAAAATTTTTTTTTTTTACCCAGAATTCAATTTGTAAATTTTTACCGAATATTCTTGCACTTCTCGGACCACTTCGACTATTGTTGTGAGAAAGTTGACTGTGAAACGAAGTTTTTGTCTGAAAGTATGAAAATTTATTTTAAAAAAATTTTTTTTTTTAAATTTTGTTAATTTTACTGTTTTTTTGTTTTGTTTGTTTTACAGTTCTGAAAATGGAGTGGAATTAGTGAAATTGTGATTTTCTTTAAATACAATTTACTCACGTCGGTTAAAGTTGTTGTATCGGGGTTCACCGTATACTGTAAGAAGCTGAAGAAAATGGTTTAAATACGAAAAAGTGAGAAATTTTATCTTGGAAACAGCGAAATGTGAAAAATATTATAGAAAATCGTTGAACCTCGTTATAACGAAACACTTGGGACCAAAATATTAGTTTGTTATAACGAGTTTCCATAATAAATAAGTCACAAAATTTCAGATTTTTATCTCTTATAGGAAAAAACTTTTTCTATACAAGAAAACGGGTGCATACAAACGTATACATTGTCCGTAATCAAAGGGTTAGTTTTCAACGGGGATTTTGTTATACAGAGATTTAACTCTTCGTTATAACGAGGTTACTACTGAAATCACCTGCATGGTAGTGGACAATCACATTCCTTCATATTTATTTCTGTTTGATTGATCTTGTCGCAAACTATAAACAATTTTCAATCAAATCAACGGAAATAAATATAACAACGCATTACCAATCGGTGGTATTTCCGTCTTGATATTTCCACGGCTCTCAAAATCTTGAATCGGCACAATCGGATCAATTTTCTCACACAACTTCTTCGCTTTTTTCAGATAACAAGTCTTCATGCAAGCCTAGAAACATTCATAAATAATTCAAAATAACGTTAAATCAACGTTATTTCAACGTCAAAGCGTAGTAAACGATCCTTCTTGTATTACCAAGATCATTCATATTCAATTGAAATAATTTCAACCAAAATCTTACTTCGATGGAATACATGTACGGCGTCTTGGATTTGTTGAAGTAGTAACTGCGGCTCCGGTGTTTCATGTCGTTTGTTTCGACACAACCGCTCGACAAACTGGGGTTGAATCTAATTTCATTCTGAAATTTAATCAAATTTGGATTAAAAATTGAAAGTAAGTTTGATTTTTGGACGAGTTTTAACCAGTTTTAACGTGTATTCCGAGTTATCCCCAGGTTTGAGGTCGTAAACGGTCGAGGACTCGAGAACCGGTGCCGAACCCGGGTTGTGGAACAGAATACCCACGCGAGGAGTTTGCGAGCCGACTCGTAACCAGCCGGTGCTGTCGACTTTGAGTATAATGCTGAGTTCTGTGGAAAAATAAAGTCGAACCTTGTTATAACGAAACGCTTGGGACCAAAAAATCAATTTACTATAACGACTTTTTGTTATAATGGGGATTTTGTTATACAGTTGAACCTCGCTATAATGAAGTGATTTAAATTCGCAAATTAATATACTCCCATAGAAAACCATGTTAAAAAATTAAGTTTTCGAGAAACCTCATTATAACAAACTTTTTGATAAAATTAAACTAATTTTGTCACTTTTTACTTACTCGTATAAATATCGGCATCGACACTATTATGCTCGTCGAACCCGGGATTAATGGTCAAACAATTACCATAAAATGGATTGTTGAATATATAGAAGTGATCTTTATTGCTACAAGTATTAATATCAATTAATTACAACTATAATTACAAATTAATAAAATTTACGTATAATTGCAGATCCCGTCCATGAAATAACACTTTTGGATCCCCGAAAGAACATCGAAGCTCAAGTTGAGCCGAAGTTCGTCGGGTAAAGTGCGAAGATAATTCAACAGTATGTTGTCGTTGTCTCGCAGTTTGTTTTCCTGCAAATCCCAGGCAACGCGAATATAGAATTTATATAGAATTTATATAGCAGCTATATAGATCTAAATATACGCTATGATTTTGATTTACGTGTTGTAAATTGAATGTCAATAATTATGGCAAGATTTATTAGTCGTGGAAATGTGAGTTGAAGGTCGGATCGATCGGATTTACTGATTTTTTGGTTTTAGGTCGACCGGTTCGATCCAATACTCAATTTTTTTTCATTTTTATGAATTTATTTTCATAATTTTTTTGATTTCTCAAATGATTTCCATGATTTATAAATCAAAATCAAGTTAAAAAATTTTTTAAAATTTACTTACATAATTGTCCTCATCTTCCAGGGAAAATAGACAAATGTCTTCCGCATCTTTGGTCAAATTCGTCTTATAACCAGGAATTTCTTTATAAACAGTCGTATAGTTGTCCGGTAACAAATTATAAGAACAGATCGTAATCGATGGAAATTTAATCGTCCCTGCATTCGATATCTCTATTTTCTGTGTCCCGGTGTTACTGTAATCGTTACAATTGTAATAATTTGAATTTTTTAATTTTTTTTGTGTTTTTACTTGAACAAGTCTTGGGCGACGCTCCAGGATAAGGCGATGCCGATGACCAAGCAGACGATCCAAGCGAAGAGCCAGAGGATGTTTTTTGTCTTTAGGAAGTGGGACAGGCCGAGGATTGTCGTGTTGCTCGTGAAGTCGTTCAGGATCTTCCGGGCGGCCATTGTGTTCGATGGGGATTGGCGGGTTTTGTTGTTTGTCGATCGGGCGAGAACTTCTGGAAAACGCAAAACGGGATGGAAAAGTGGTTTTGGGGGGTCGGGAAGGGGACTTCCGGTTGTGGTGGGTGCTCTTCTAAGGACATTTTGAGATTCAATATAATAAACAACAACAATAAAAGTCATAATAAATTATTGTGTATTGTAATAAAAAAGTTATATTTATTATATTCAGTTTTGTAAGAAAATAAGTGATTTTGTGGGAGGGACAAATCCAACTCTCTACCTCCTCGTGGTTCCTCCTGGGTTCTTCACTTAGCTAAAAGTGATGCTAAACGAGAGCTCTGGTACCTCTTTTTTTTTCCTTTCTTAAGGTACTGGTTGGTAAACAATGGAATACTTTTGATCGATGCAAATGATAACAATTAATGTCAACACAATAATTTCAGATCTCGTCAATGGAACAAGAAAGAAGAGCGACAGTATTTTCTACTTGGGCGAATGAAGAGCAAAAAGAACGACAACAAAATTTTACAGTATTTTATAGTATTTTGGAATTTTCGGAAGACGTCTTTTTCGTTTCCAACGAGGGTGGGGTTGGAGGAGTTTGGGGGTTCTGAGGGAACCGGAATTGGGTTTTGAAGGCGCTCGAAGTTGCTATACGGAGTGGAGTTGGCGGGGTTTGCAGTTTCGAGGGGTCTGAAATGCAACTTCCGGTCGAGTTGGGTCATGGACTTTTGAAGGACGATTAGATATGGGAGTGATGTAGAAGATTATAAAATTTCAAGAGCGTAACTAAACCGGAAGTGCGTGTTTACGCCCCTCGAAATTGCGACTTTGATCGAAAATTTGCAATTTCGAGCGATACAAAACTGCACTTCCGGTCGAGTTGCGAGTTTGCAATTTTACGATCTCTGTCTACACCTCCGTATCTGCGTGTCCATAAAAACCCGAACCCATAACGCAACCGGAAGTGCATATTCATACCCCTCTAAATAACATGAACTGAAAATCCTCACATCCAACCGACTTCGAGCGTCCAAAAATGCGATTTCCGGTCAACTTGTCTACCCGACACTTTATGACCTCCAACCACCCCTCCCCTGCAACACGACCCTAAACCCCCACCCCTCTCACTCAACCGGAAGTACCGTTTTTCCCCCCTCCAAACATCAGTTAAAACTCAACAAATTCAACTAAAAAGCCATCCACGCAACTTCGAGCGTCCAAAAACACGACTTCCGGTCAACATGTCGACCCGACACTTAATGACCTCCAACTACCCCTCCCCTCCAACACGACCCTAAACCCCCACCTCCCTCACTCAACCGGAAGTGCAACTTTCTCCCCTCCAAACTTGACTTTAAACTCAACTAACCTTCCCGCGTTTTCGGCCTTCCCTTGTTACTCCTAACCGCATAACTCGAATAACGATTAGCGATACTACTCTCCATGAACGCGGTCCAAGTCGGGGACTTATCAGTCTGACGGTCACTCGGTCTGACCGACATCTGAAAATAGATAAAATTCGAAACCGTGAATAATTTATACAACAATTTTAACAAAAAAAAACATAAATCAACTTTGGAAGTAAACAAACTACTAATTATTGTATTGATTAGTTCTCAGTGGTCAAGTGATGCAATTTAGTTTAAAAAAAAAAATTTCAGTCCTGATCAAAGCGGTTGAATGACGTGAAATATTTTGTTTACTATGATACTGTGGCGAACGACTCGATTGATTATTGTGTTTGTTTAAGCGGTGAAAAAACAAACATATTATGGGATAATTGGATACATTTTCCCAATAAACCAATGAGTTTGATGAATTTGGTGGAGAATTAGTGTTAATTTGGTGGGAAATCAGGTTTTGGTGTCGAAAAAGTGTGAAAAATCACTTTTTTAAGGTCAAAAACTGAAAATTAAACCTCAAAAACACTTAATGAAAAATCAAAAAATTCTATTTTTATCCTTAAAAAAAATCAATAAAAAATACAAAAATTCACAAAAAAAAAACCTTTTAGAGGTCAAAAACAACAAAAACAAACTTCATCCCTCAAAAAACACCAAAAAACTGAAAAAAACCCAAAAAACCATCAAAAACTCCATTTCCCCACCAAAATACCCCCAAAACAACAAATCCCTAATTTACTAGAGTAATTATAACAAATGAAATTCCAATTAACTCAAAAAAGAAAAAATTTCTTACCTTGACTATAGTCGTTCCACCGCACTGGCAGTTCTTGTGCTCGCACATGAAAATGAAGCACTTTCGTGCAGAGCTCGACCAAACGTCCACATCCGTTTCTACTAAGGCTTTTAATAGCAGATATAATCTCAATCTAAGTAATTGATTGGTATTTTATAGGGAAAATAATGTCCAGTGCGTAATATCGCACTTTTTGTTGATAAAATTGAATTTTTGATTTTTGATTTTCAGTTTTTTGTAAATTTTTTTTTTTTTTTTATGGAAATTGAGTGGGGTACTGAGTTTGTAGATTTGGGTTGGATTTTTTGGTTTTTTATTGATTTGTGTTGCTAAGGATGTGGTTGGAGGAATTAATTGTGTTAAATGAAAACAAGTTGATTAGTTTTGTTTTGATGTCAGATGTTTATAAATAAATCAATTTCTTGGATGAATTTTGTGTTGAGATTAAGTCAGTGATAGTAAACATTGAATGCCCCTTTTGGACTGCTTCACTGTATTGCTGAATTTTAACAAATTGAACTTTTGATGAAAATTATTGAATTTTTGGGCTAATTTCTGGTTTGTTGATAAAATTATTAAATTTTTTGGTCAAAATCATTGAAGATTTGACTTAAAAGCCAATTTTAAATCAAAATCATTGAATTTTGACTAAAATTACATCATTTTTGGAACTATCCATCTCGTTACAATATCGCAATTAATCACTGACCGGTGTCTTAGCCCTTATATACTTGGATGGAAGCGACACGATCATGTGATTATGAAATGATGTTGTGTAAGTTATTGTAGATTTAAAAATGTTTATTTATTCTATGGATTTGAACACTAGATGGCGATCATGTCAGTAAAATGGTGATTTTTTCTGTTGTTTTTTTTTTTTTTTTTTTTTTGGTTCTGATCCGTTTTTTATGAGTTTTTCGAGTGTTTGAGCCATTGGTTTGGACTGTGAAATCTTTTATGTAAATAAAAATGGATAGAAAGTAATAAAATGGAGAATAAAATCGACAACAGCTGCGAAGATTCATAAAAATGGTTTTAAGGCGAAGGAATTATTTATTTGTAATTTATTTTATGGAATTATTTATTCTGAAACTCTGGAATTTCGGATTTTAGGAGTTTTTAATGCGTTTTAAGCGCCGTTTCAGCGGTTGTGTAGAAAACGAAACCGAAACTGAGAAATTAGCTAAAATGTTTGAAGAATTGAACATTAGATGGCGGAGTGTGTTTAAAAATAAGTTGGAAATTCGATTTGAGGTACTTAAAGAGGAAATTATAATAACATGTATCATTTTATGTTTTAAAATTGATTTACGAGCGAAGTGCCGTCTCGTGGTGGGAAAACGAACTTGTTGCTCGTATGAAATGAATAATTTTTTCTAAATCCGTAGTTTTCTATGTTTTTTGCGTATGAAATTGATTTTTGAAGTTATAAATTAGAAAATATTCTCCGTTGAGAAATACGAATTGTAATGGCGGCTGAAAAACAACCGTCAAACGCTTTTTGTTGCTTTTCGCTGATTTATGGAGCTCGTAAATAACAAAATGTATAAAAAGTACGTAATTCTAACACTCTCCGATGTATTAATATTTATTTCTGTTTTTACAGCGTATTCGTCCCTTAAATCAACATTTTCCGCTTCAACGTATCCTTTTCAGCTTTTCCAAATACCCAGAATTCATTGCAAATGGCGTCGTCCGTGGAGCGAAATAATACAAAGCGGAGCATTAAAAAAAGTTAAAAATCAACAGAAAGTGAACAAATATGAACGATCTGACGATTTTATACACAAATTTGGATGTTGGTCGAAGTTTAGTGAGATTTTAAACCGGAAGTGAGCGAAATTCTTCGGTTTTTTTTCTGAATTTTCGCGATAATTTTGGAATTTCTGACGTTTTTGTGCGAAATTTTGCGAAAAAATGTTAATTACGAGTCTGAGCTGTCGTCTTTTATGAATAATGATCAAAGGTAGGTCGTTTGGAGATGGCATTTGATTAAAATTTGGATTAATTTGTGAATTATGAGATGTTGTGAGTAAATCTCATAAATTTTAATGAGGATTCACGAAAAATTGGATGTTTGTTTAATTACGTCTTTTATTTCTCAGATTGGTTGAAGAAACGCTTGAGAAAATTAATAAAAAGATGGAAATGTATTGAGGATGAAATGAAGGTAATTAGGAGTTTTAATTTTTGATGCGAAACGATCAAATGAGGATTAATGAAATGTTAGAGTTGAAGTTGAGGAAATTTAGTTTTTTTATGATTAATTTTTGATTTTTGATTATTAGTTGTTGATTTTTGATGAAAGTTTGTGAGGATTTTGTGTTTTTTATGAGAAATTGTGAGATTTTTACGGCAAACTGTCGAAATTTTTGATATTTTTACGGCAAACTGTCGAAATTTTTGATATTTTTACGGTTTTCATGAGAAATTGTTAGAAATTTTGATGAATTTGTTTGAATTTTACCTTTTTTAAGTGATTGATTTGATTTTTTTGTATTTTGTAGGGAATTTGATCCGAAAATCGAAGTTTTCCGCTTTGCGAATCCGTTTCGCCTTTTACGATTACCCCGAAACGCTTTGTAAATGGCGGCGTCGTTAGAGGTAAAAAGCTTCTCGGAAGTTAAAAATTAAGTAAAAAATGAAATATTTGAACGATTTTGTGCATAAATTTAGGGATTAGACGATGTTTTATTGATTATTAAACCGGAAGTGAGCGAAAATCTTGTGATGTAGAATTTTTGAGGAAGCAAAAAATTCAATATTGCACACTTTTTGATAGAAAAAAATCCAAAAATTCAATTTCTTCAAAGAAAAAATCCAAAATTTCACCATTTTAAAGCCAAAAATCAGAAATTCCCATCAAAAACCAAACATTTTCCACCAAATTAAATCAACTGTTAAAAATGAACTTGTTTTTAACCTTTTACTCCCCCCTTAATCCTCACCCCTTTGAATCTAATTAAGAATTACACCTGTGGTTAAAGTGCAAACTCATGTGATTTCTTTTTCTTCTCAGACTTGTTTGATGATGTAACAAACAACAAGAGTTAATCTTGTTTCTTGTCATGGTAACCATAATGCATTTAAAGAATTATAAGAAAGAGCAAAAGAAATTCCTTGATGGACTTAAATTTAGAGCTGATTATAGGTTGTCTGCTTTTTTACTTTAAAATCATTTTGGTTTTTTTTTTAAAAAAGTTTTTGATTTTTTTACATTTTTTGGTTTTTATTTGGTTTATTTTGACAGGTGAAGTGGGCTGTTGTTTCAAGTGGGTTTTTTGGGGGGGAATGAAGAGTGAGGGGTTGGGGGGGATTGTGGGTAATTTTGGGGTTGGTTTTGGTTGTTTTGAGTGTTTTTGAATGGGGGATAAATGGGATTGTGGGTAGTTTTGGGGTTTTTTGGTGGAATTTAGATGGGTTTTAGTGGATTTTTGATTAAACTTTGATTATTTTTAGTTGATTTTGATAATTTTAGATGAAATAAAGAAAATTTTACTGAATTTTGGCTGGAATAAGGGAAATTCTAATTGATTTTAGTCATTTTTGATTGAAATTTAGATTAATTTTAGTGATTTTTGGAGATTTTGTGTGAAATTCTTGAAAATTTTAATAAATTGTCCCTTTATTGACTTAACTCAAATTTCTCATCAATCAACAAATCATCCACACTTATAAACAATCTAGTTAACTCCCAACACTTTCTTTTTTCCCCAAACAGATCCGAGAAACCTTCAACCTCCATCCATTACGAACGCTCCATAAAGCAGCACCGAACAGAAAAATATTCTTTATTTCATGCTACATTTATATGCGAATATTCAATTACACACAAGGCCACAGGTGAGTTCCAAGCCTCTTTGACTTATAAACTTAAAACCATAAGTCAAAGAAGACTTGCGGCAACACAAATGACGTCAACTCTTTGAGAGAAAAAAAATCTGAAAAACAAAATCTGATGTAAAATTTCACGAGGATTCCAAATATAATTATTTTTCAGACTTCGGCAACAATAATTCAGGTTTTCAATGTTTTCTACGCGAGCAAGTACAACAAATTTACAAAAAATATACTTTACATATTGAAGACGACATCCCTGCACCGTCGGTGTAATAAATAGATTTGGCAGCTTGTTTCGAGTAAAACAACATTGACAATGTGAATTTTCATGCAAAAATATGCAATAAAAGTGTTAAAGTAGAAATAGGCAGAAAGAAATTGCTGGAAGAAGTCTTTTCATTCCACAGCACAAATATTGAAAATTTAAAGAGAAATGGAATTTATTTCTCCTTCCCTGCCAGGTTCTGCAGGCATTTATTCATTGGATTTGTGAGTTTCAAAAGAGCTGAATTTGCATACAGCATTATTGAATTTGTGCCTTTTCTTGCCATTTAAATAAACACATCATTACTGAGACAACAAGTTTATGGCTGCTGTTAACTCATGACATGTGCTGGTGCTGATAAAACAGTAAAGTAAATCTTAGTTGCTCCAAAATGGAACATTGCCAAAAAAAAGAAGAAACTCATTATCACAATTTGGCACAAGTTGGACTTGATATAAAACAAAGTTTTTTGGTGCGAGTAATTGCTTTAATTTTAAAACCACACTTGAAAAAGTTGAAAAAAGTTTTTAAAAATGGGGATAATTTACATAATTATTCAATTATATTGAAAGAAGTTAAGTTTTTTTTTTTTTTTTAGGTTTTCGGTGCGGAGAAATGATTTTAAGAATTTTGATGGACGGAAAGGAAAAATATAAGGTTGGTGGTATATTGTTTGGAAATTGTTTTTGGGATCATGCGATCGGTTTATTGTTATCCAGAGTTTCTGTTGATGGGGGTTGGTAAGGTTATGCTCGCCATTTTTTTTTCGGGGGAATCGGCGTGCGAAAAGAGTGCTGTGAATGACCGGTGATGTGGATTGAGATTTCCAATAATTCTGGTCGGTGTTTGAGACACCGCTGTATTTATGGCTTTAGTGCACGCCGTTAATCAGTTTCCATGGTTTTGGTGTGGTGAACGGTTGAGTGAGCGGGTTTATCACTTTTTGATTTGGTGGAATAAGGTGAGTGAAAGAGGGGGGTCTTGAGGGGGTTTGGTGTGTGGGGGATTTGAGGTTGGTGTGAATGGATGTGTGGGGTGGGTTGAGAGGGTTTTGAAGGATTGGTTGGGTGAATTGTATGGATTAGGAAAATGTTTGGAAATTCAAGATTTTACTAGAAATTATAGAAATTGGTTAAAATTGAATAGAAATTGTAAGAATTGATCAGAAATTCAATAGTACATACAAGATTTGGCCAGAAATCATAGAAATTGACCAAAAATAAAATATAAAAAAATTCCAACAGAAATCTATGAATTCAAATCACAAAGTAAAAAAATAAATTTAAAAAAAACAAAAAAAAATTGATTAAAGACAGATTAGCACCATCTGACAAAATATCTAAAGAAGTTAAAATTGATCGATTTTACTTAGTTTTTTCTCGGATGGCAGATGGTCTTGAAATTTTGTATTTTTTTATTTATTTTATTTGAGATGGAAAAAGTGTTGACAGAGGAAAAACCTTTTAAATTGTTTAAAAGGATGTTTAGAAGTGGAATAGAAAAGTTTGAGTTTTGGTTTATATAGTGTATAGGAGGAGATGAAATGTGATTGTGGTGTTCAAATATTTATTTAATTTTCCATTTGCTTGGTTCCATATGAAATGCTGTCATCGGTGTGCGACAGCTGTGAGAAAGATGCGAGAATTAGTTTCGATTTGGTTCGCCATTGACTCACACCTGTTCCAACTCAGCTGGTTTTTCCATTTTGGAGTGGGTTTTTTATTTTTGGGGGGTTTTTGGTACATTTTGTCTTATTTTTACATTTATTTTGGTTTTTAATTCTGTTTTGACTTTTAAAAAAATTATTCTTTGATACTCATGATCACATTTTCCTTTAAAAAAGTCAATTTCAATGTCTATTTAATTTTTTTTAATTTAAAAAAAATTTTTTTTATACTTCAGGTCTATCTTAAGTCACATTTCTCTTTAAAAAAACAATTTAACACAATTTCAAACATTAATCAAAAAATAAAAAACTCATTCAATCCAAATTACCAACCCACACACAAAACCCAATCTCATTTCCATCAAAAATTCATTACCAAACTCCTAAACACCTCAAATAACCCCCAAACACAATATAATACTTTCCTCATGTCAATTAACAACCAAAAAACCCATGGGACCCAACAAGTTGCCCATTTTAGCTGAACCTTTCATTTATTAAACTGTTTACGACATGAAATTTTAATCGTTTAACCCCAACAGTTTGGGAATTCAGAGATTTGTTCGGTGTTTGGTTTTGTAAGTGAAAATTAGTAAACGTCGCCATCTTCTTTTTTTTCTTTAATTTCATTTGTTAACGAAGCGCTGCGGTAAGTAAATAAAGTTATGGGGAATTTGTGAAAATGTTTTATATGTGAATTTTGATGTGGGGGTGTGTGTCTGGGGATTGGAAGGGTTTGGGGAGTTTAGTGTGTGTTTTTTGTGTTTGGAAGGATTTTGTGATGAATAAGTGAGTGGGATGGTGAAAGCTGGGTTTTGTGAGAATGTGTGAGTGGAAAGGGAAGTGGTTTGGTTGGAGATTTGGGTTTGTGAGAGGAATTGAGGTTTTTTCTGGGGAAATTGTTGGGAATTTAGTGATTTTGATGAAAATGGACATTAATTTCATTTTTTTAATGAAAATGATCAGAAATTGAGTTTTATCAAAAGTTTTTAGAGATTCAGTTTTTTTCAATGAAAATTTTGGAAAATTCAATTATTTTCTATGAAAATTAACAAAAATGTACTGATTTTGATGAAAATTTACATAACTTTGATTTTTTTCTATGAAAATTATCAGAAATTGTATTTTTTCAATTAAAACTAATACAATAAACATAACATCCACTTAAATCCATGCTCTCCAATACAATCCATCCATTAAAAACACACAACTTCCCTATTATTAACACACATTTCACATCACTTAACATAATCCCATTCAATTATCCCACTCAATCAATCCTGATAATTGATACTTTTCAATACAATTAACAAACTAAACAACAACATTTACCACAAACATACCACAAGCACACAAATCATCAATAACTTAATCAATCATCATCCAACAAAAACAACCAAAAAACCCCAAAACCAATTAAAAACTTCAAAATAAGCCCCAAAACCAATAACAAACTCAAAAAAACAAACTCAAAAACAAAAACAATCCCAAAATATTTATGAAACCAAACCAGAAGTCCCATAATCCCCTCCCATAAATCACCTCAACCAGGAAACTGACCAAAATCCAAAAATCCAAGCATCATTACACAACCTCAACTCAATGACATTGAAATGACAATACCTAGGACTAAATCAATTCCCCAATTCTTTTCTCTTAAGGAAGTAATTGCTTTTACTTCCAACAAACCACAATTTCCATTTCTCTATCCCATCTCATCCCACACAGAAAGAGACTCACTTTTGACACTTGACAGCTCTTTTAGCATCTATCTTGTCATGGACAGATGTGGATTTATCTCCACTCTTGCACCAATATTCTATTTACTTTCAACTCAAACTTGAAACAAGATAGAGCATGTGGAAAAGCATATGCAGCATTACAAGGAAGCATAATGAAAATTCAGCAGATGGCTGAAGATGGAAATTTCAAACGCGAGGAAATCGAAGAATTTTTTTGTCGCAAATAAAATTTCATTTTTGCCAAGCACTCTAAAATCTCTAGGTAACCATTTCTTCACTAGATGAAGATGTGATTTATAATTAAACAAAGTTTGTTCGGTCGACCGTTGGTGACGTAGGATTACAAAAAGTTCTATGTCGCCAACTGTTGATGGAGTTATTAAATTTGGTGTTTAATTGAAGTTTTATTCAATTCCATTGAATGAAACTTCTTCGAAATTGGTAAAAACTGTTAATCTAAAGATGAAATTGAATTTCCTCGAACAATTTGTTTATTACAGACTTATACCAAAGGACTGAAATCTTTAACTAAGGAATTGAATAAAACTTCTTTGAAATTGACAAAAACAATTAATCCAAAGATGGAATTGAATTTCCTCGAACAATTTGTTTATTATGCAAAAAGCAAAATATGTTTACGCCAACCCGTTAGTCACCAGAAGATGATGGAAATACAAATTAACCGAACTTACCGGCGAAGTACGAAACAAGATTTATTACTAAAATTTCATAAAAAACAAATAAAACCAGCAAAAACCATTCAATAAACACATTCACTCATTAAAACATATCCATAAAAAGCTTAAACTTCCAAATCAACATTCAGGCAACTAACCGGTTACAAAGAGATTACCACAGACCAATACCGACAAAACCTTCAACGCACAGAAATGAAATTTCTTTTCAAAGAAATTGAAGGAAATGACCAAGCGAAAGAAGAAATTGCTTTTTCTCACTATCTTAACGCCAAGCACTCTAAATTCTCTCGGTAACCCGTTACTCGCCAGAAGAAAAACTTTCCAAGTACGATAAACAAGAAATAACTGGAACGTTCTAAACCCCATCGATTCCGACTACTAAAACATGTTTTTGACATTAGACTCTTGACTCAAGCATAATCCCCTACCATTGGGGTTTAAAGTCATTCACTTTGTTTTCCTCTACTTGCATGGATTATTCTTAAAAGCTTTCCTTTTTTCCCATTTTCTCTTTACCTTGGAAATGAGAAAAGCTTTTCTACTTGTCACATTTGTCTCTAGAGTCAACTCAGGGTATTGTGTACTCAAACAGCATAATTGGAAAAAAGCACTTGCAAATCAGCTGCAACTGATTGAAATGATTTTTTATTAATTATTAATTAAATTGTTGGATTTTTGATTTTTTTTTCAAGATAAGTGGTTTTGAATGTAAGTCTTATTTTGCCTATTCCCTTTAGGCTGAACTTGACAAGTGTAAAAAATTTAAATGGAGGCAACATGACTTAGGTTTTATGGTAACTTAAAATTTATGTTTTGTATGCAAATTTATATTTGATGATAGAAAAGGGGAATTGGTGTGTATGAGTTGGTTTATGAGGTAAGTCATAATTTAAAGGGGAAATTGACCCTTTGGTCTTGTGCTATTAGTTATTGGTAAGTAGATCAGATAACTTGTTTTTCTTGATTGTGATAAATAATGTTTTGGAATTGTAATTCCATTTGATGAGAAAAGAATGTGGTGTTATGGGTTGATGGTGATAAATGGACAAAGCTTTGTGGTGATGGCATTTCTTGAGGTCTCCAAATAAATAGTCAAATGATAACAAGAAGCGGCGAAAACTCGAATCGATAGACGGAAACTGGTTTCCAAAATTCTAACTGAATTAGGGACAAACAACGAAACAAAAACCAAGAAGCGAAAGAAAAGAAAGCTAAATGGCAGAAGATTAAGTCTCTTGTAAGACGATTTAATGCAACTTTAGTAAGTGTCTTGCGGATGCGTTCGACTCGCTGAACCGCAAATGAAGAACACAAAACTTCTGGGAATTTACTGAAACCGAAATTCTAGCTAACGAGCGAAGAATGGATTAGGGACAACCAACGAAACAAAAACCAAGAAGTGAAAGAAACGAAAGCCAAATGGCAGAAGAACGTCGGCAATTGTCAGAAGATTAAGTATCTCGTAAGACGATTTAATGCAACTCTAGTAAGTGTCTTGCGGATGCGTTCTACCTGCCGAACTGCAAACGGAGAAAACTCAACTTTGGTTTCTGGAAATTTGCTGAAATCAAAATTCTAACGAGTGAAGATTGAATTCGGGACAACCAACGAAACAAAAACCAAGAAGCAAAAGAACAATGCCAAATAGAAGGTTAGAGTCCTAGATGCTGAATTTGCAGTCCGGCTTTGCAACATCTGGTATAAAGTCTCTGGCAAGACGATTTAATGCCACTTTAGTAAGTATCTAGCGGACGCCTTCGACCCGCCGAACCGCAAACGGAGAAAACAAAAAGACTCGGAAGTGCCACGTCCTTGCTATTATAAGGAAATTACCACAAGGAGAGTTGAATTAAGCTGGAATTTGCCATTAAACCAGCAAGTTGAACAGCTTGCGTCGAAGCGTGGTGTAAATGAACCCTCCAGCAGTGTCACAGACAATAGCGATAATTCATTGAATGTGTGGAGCATGGAAAAATCTGCTACATATTAAAATGTTGACGCCATCTGTTGCCGAGTCTAATGAAATCCAGCAAGCTCGATGAGATTTCAGTTATTGTGTTTCGAAGTAGGTTTATTAATAATTATCTAACAGCAATCACCTGGTGCGATTTAACCAATCAAAACGTTTTTTTCTGGACAAACAAACATCCAAACACACACTGTCAATGACGAATCCTCGTAGCGTTTTCGTTAAACCAAAAAACTCGGCTTCGAGCATTAAATTGTTTATCGGAGTTGCGCAAGTTGATGGCTGGAGGAAAGTGAGGGTAGAGTAAATGTGTGTGGGATGAAGTATTTGAGTTTCTTTGATTTGTTTTGGAGAATTTAATTAAAATTGAGTGTTGGGGTTTATTGCAATATTTATTTAAAGATGGGATGTTTTGGTATTTGTTCAGCCTGTGGGGAAGGGTTTCTTGGGGTTTAATGAAATTGGAGGATGGGGTTAGGAGTGAAGGGGTATTGATTTTTTGTGGGGAGTTGGAGGACTTTTTTAATTTAGGGTGAGTTGATGGAGGAGTGGGGGTAATAGTGGAAAATGTGTAAAACTTTTGAGAAAAAGTACAAAAACTATGAAAAATGTGAAAAACAATGCAAAAAAATACAAAAAAATTTACAAAACTTATGAAAATATGCAAATTTAGCAAAAACTGTGCAAAAACTCAAAGAAAATCTGCAAAAACTACAACCAATCCTTCAGAAACAAAAAAAAAACATTTTCCAGCCATCAAAAAAAGGAAAATTAATAAAGCAGTAATAAATGCTTTTATGTTTACTTAGTCCAAGAAATATTTGTTAACTTTGGTAAATCAATCATTCACTCTCCTTAAGAGCGGCCGAATCAATTTTTGCGTTCGCTTCCCCGGGGAAATGAGACAGAAAAGCCGCTGCACTTATAAAGCCATTAGAAAAGTAACTCGCAAAGTTAATGAGATCCTAATAATTAATGGACCGGTTACGTTAAATTAACGTTCGTAAAATGTTTTTGCGAAACATTATTGTAATTTATTTCAAACAATTACTTTTGTAATAATCAATTTCAGTAGTAATGTTGTTTTAATGTTGAAGTAACGTTGAAATGACGTTTATTTGATGTTTTTACGTTACGAAGAGGTCGTAACGTTTTTATAACAAAAATTACGTTATTTCAACATAAAAAATTAAAATTACAGTCGAACCCCGTTATTACGAACTCGCTTATAACGAAAACCTCTCTATAACAAACTCCCATAGACACCCATGTTAAAAAATTTCGTTATAACGAGGTTGGACCGTATTTTAAATGACTTTAAAACAACATTTGTCAAAAAACAATACACGTTATGAGACACAGTGATGGGACAACGCGGGCACCGGTGTTTTATGTCGCTAAACTAATAAAAGCGAAGCTAAGTTTTGAGTATTAAATAATTTATTAGAGCAGTTTCATCGAGATAGCGCGGTGTTAACGGCCGACAAATGCCCGTTTTGCAAGTAGTGTACATTTTTGCGAGGATTATGTCAAGTTTGAGGCAATTTGGAGTAAAGGAGATGTTGAATAAGTGGGAAATGGAAAGTGGACAGTAAGGGGGGAGTAGAGGGGGTTTGAAATTGGTTTTTGGAGTTTGGGGTGATTTTTTTTTTGGTTTTTGGTGATTTTTTTAAAAGTGAATTTTGTGTTTTTGTGGGAAATTTTTTGTTTTTTTGTTTTTGTGGACATTTTTTTACATTTTTTATGGTTTTAGTAGAAATTTTTATATTTTTCATGTTTTTATTGAAATTTTCCATATTTTTCATGTTTTTATTGTTTTTAATTCACAAATTTCATCATTTTTCTGGAAAATTTCATTATTTTCCATTTTTTTCAAACAATTTTCATTGAAAACTTTTACATTTTTCACATTTCTAAAACCATTTCCACATATTTTCCTCTTCACTTATTTTTATAACATAATTAAAGCTGACTGTTGTTTACAAAACTCTTTTCCTTCTTTTGTTTACATTATAAAATTCTTCTGAATTCCTTTCGATAAAAAGTAAACTATCAAAATCAACTGACTTAAAAATAATGGAAATTGAGGTATGTTAGGAATTTATGAAAAAATTTGATATAAATTTACCCCTTTAATCAGTTTCTAAAGAGGATTAAATTAAATTTTGAAAGTATTGATTTGCTGAATTTTTTGTGTTTTGTTTTATGAATTTTTAAAATATTTTTTGTTTATGGGAAATTTTAAATATTTGTTTTAAATTTTTGTTACTTTGGATCAATTTGTGCTATTTATTCATCAATTTCCACATTTTCATGATATTTTTTCACAAATTTCTCATTTTTTCACTAATTTTTCAATTATTTCATAAATTTTCACTTTTTTCCATAAACTTTTCACTTTTTAAAATAAATTTTTTACTTTTTCATACAAATTTTTCATTTCATCACAAGATTTCCACAAATTTTTCATTTTTCACAAAATTTCCACATTTTTTCATTCATTTCATCAATTTTTTACATTTTCCTATTAAATTTTCAATTTTCCTACAAACTTTTCAATTTTCCATTATTTCCCCCTAAATCTTCAATTTTCACAACTTTCTCTTCCAGAACCCCACGAAAAATGAACCGATCCAGCAACCACGCACGCGCAACCTCCCCAACCCCCCCACAACAAACCCACCACCACACACGACTCACCCACTCACCCGATCGCCACCCTCAAACTCCCGGTCTGGATCCGGGTCCGAGAACTCCATGGCGCAAGGAGCTGCTGACCAAGGGCCAGGACAGCGTCCGCACGGACAGCTGCGACAGCACCATGACGACGGACACCCTGATCGACTGCGGCACAAACCCAACCAACTCCGGCATCGACGAACAGGTGCCGACGATCAGCGACTACAAGGCGAAGCGCAGGGCGCACCTCCTCCGCAGCGAGAGCGTCGCCGGGCCGAGCGGCTGCCTCAGCGGCATCTACGGCTCGCTCGACCGGCGGGCGAAGCTCAAGATGCTGCATCAGCAGATGTCGATGGACGAGACGCGGTGCTCGTTCGCGTCGACGGCGTCGGGGAGCTCGGAGACGGGGAAAGTGCCGAAGAGTGCGGTGGATCGGAGGAGGAAGTATTTGTCGAGGAAACAGACGTATTCGGCGCCGGATTCGTTGGAGGATTCGACGCCTTTTACGGATCGGTTGGCGGTCACTTATTATTTGGATAGTATGTATACGAACGGGAGGCATTCGTGGCAGGGGACGGTGGAGGATAGGCATTTGTTGAGCGTGTCGCCGGAACCGTCAGGTAAGAAAATTTTTTTTTTCTTCTCGTTATAACGAGGTTTTTGGAGGTGAAAACCTCGTTATAGCGAAGTTTTTGGTATGAAAATTTTTTGTGGTGAGGTTTTTGGTTTTTGGTGAAAACTTTGTTATAACGAAGTTTTGTTTTTGTCCTCTGTATAATGAAGTTTGTTGATTTATTTGTGGTTGGATTTTGTTTTAATGAAGTTTTTGGTAGTAAAAACCTCGTTATAGTGAAATTTCCGGAGTTTTCGGTAGTGAAAACCTCGTTATAGTGAAGTTTTAGGAGTTTTCGGTAGTGAAAATGTGGAGTTTTTGGTGAAAACTTCGTTTTAATGAGGTGTTTGATGGTCAAAAGCTCATTATAACGGCGTTAAAAGGACTTTGATGGTGTGTCCTCTTTACAATGAAGTTTGAGATTTGAGAAATTTTTGGTAAAAATCTCCTAAAATTTTGCGTTTTTATGGTTAGTTGTTATAACGGGGTTCTGGATTTTCGCATTTCGTTGTAATGAAGTTTTGAAGATTTTTTAATTTTTTAGGAAAAACTTCGTTATAACGAGGTTGTAAGTAAAATTTACGGTATTTTAACATAAGATTATTTCGTTATAACGAGTATTTTGTGTTTTACACGAGACTGAATCATTTCGTCGTTATAACGAGGTCGAGCGGGGTTATTCATAGTGAAAGCCGTAACGTGTAAAGTGATTTTACTGCGTAGTGCTCTATAAATAACAAATGCGCTCGAGACGATAAAGTGCGTCGAATTGACGGACAGGCGCCGGAGGTGGACATCTTCGCGACGATTTGTTTACTCGACCAAATGATAGGTATTTCAGTTTTACGTTAAAGTTAAGGGGTAATTTGATTAGAAATGTTTGTTTATAACGTTTTTCGAGGTTTTTATAACGTTTTTTTTGACGTTTTGGGTTGTTTTTTGGTGTTTTTGTTACTTTTTTCGAGGTTTCATAACGTGTTTTGGTGGTTTTATTACGTTTTTTGAGTTTTCGTTACGTGATTTGGTGGTTTTATAACTTTTTTGGTTGTTTTATAATGTTTTCTTTCAAGGTTTTAGGGTTTTTTGATGTTTTCTTAACGTTTTTTCGTGTTTTATAATGGTTTTAGGTGGTTTTATAACGGTTTTTGGTGTTTTCATAACCTTTTAACTTGTTTTCACAAAATCTTTAAACTTTTACACACCCTATTCAACTCCTTAACCCATATTTACCCACAATCCTCCACGTCCTTCAACTTGAAGGTCACTCAATCCTCATCAAATTGA